>CABFNO020001432.1:0-39115 GCA_902006505.2 Clonostachys byssicola | reverse complement strand
ATTTTATAGAAAAAATATTATAAAAAATATATATTAAATATATATAATTATAATATTAAAATAAGCTTTTAAATAGTATATATTTTAGTTTTTTTAATAGTTTTAAGCTATAATAAAGATATATAATTAGAAAAAAAAAAACTTAAAAACTTTAATATTATATATATATAAAATAAATTTTTTAATATTTTTTATATTTTTTTAAACTATATAAATAATATTATATAATAAATAGATAAATTAGAGATATTTTATATCTAATAATCTACTAATACTTTAAGCTTAGTAATCTATTAATGAACACTCCTTTATATTATAAGAACTAGTAGATATATTAAAAGCGGGTCTTCTATACTCTATAGCGCAAAGTATATAGTATATTCTCCACTTTTTTTTAAATTTTATATATTTTTTTTTATAGAGAAAAACCTAATAAACTAAGAAATATCTCTAATTAAAGTAGGAATATAAAGTATAATATTATTAATCTTTTTTATTTTATTAATATTAAGCTTATTATAAAGCCTTTTAAGACCTACTTTTTAATATTATAATATAAATATATATATATTTATAAAATAAAATAAAAAAATATTATTAATTTATTTATTTTATTATTTAATATCTATTTTTACTATTTAGTAATAATATTTTTTAATCTTTTAATATTTTAAACCTTATATAAACTAAATAAAAGCTATATTTTATAATTTCTAATATTATATATATTATATATATTATATATAATTTTTATATAATTTTTTTATTAGTTTAATCTATATAATTAATTATATATAATAAATATTAATTATAAACTTTAATATTTATTTACTTTTAATTTAGCTTATATTAAATTCTAATAAAATTTTTTTAATTTTTTTTAGATAAATATATATATAACTATAATTTTTATATAATTTATTAATTTTATTTCTATTTATTTCTTAGTAACTAATTTAGTAACTAATTAGTTACTAGATACTAATTAATTAGTACTAAACTTAGTACTAATTTTTTAGTAACTAAAATTTTTAGTAACTAATTTTTTAGTACTAAATTAGTATTAGTAACTAAAATTTTAGTTACTAAAAAATTAGTAACTAATTTCTTTAGTAACTAAGAAATTAGTAAATTAGTAAGAATTAGTTACTAATTTCCCAGCCCTGACCAGATAACAAGCCCTAGCGATTTTTCCTGGGGCTACCGGCAATGCATTCTTCTCTAATGTCTATTTTCCCCTCTCCTCCCCTGTGTTTCAGGCACTCATTTTACCACAGGCTCACAGCCCATTTCACTCAGCCCCCTCCACAAGCTCTGGACCCCAAATATAGCAGCGGCTCGGGTGATCCGGTCATTGAATATTGATCTACTCCATGCTACCAAGATTACTCGAAGACGCATGAGATCTATCTGGCTAGTAGCCCTTCTCCTCAAAGCCGAACACCCGGGCCGTAAGCATGTCCATTCCAAGAGCCCCGGGAGCGTAAGCACCAAGATAGCCAGCCACCTTTGGGACCCCTGAAAATTTGCAAAAGAGGGAGGAGGCCGTCCGTAGAACGGCCCCCACAGGATTGTATTCAAAATCTGACAGGACAGGCAAGCCGGGTCCTAAACGCGTACCTTGAAGGGCATCGTTGATCTACCTGATGAATATCCCTCATTGGATAGTCCCCCGCTCAGTCAGCATTCCTGACACGCGAGCTAATGAGCAGGTCCGTGAGGTGCCGTATTCCCGTCAGGCCTTCGCTGCGGCTGTCGTGATGATACTGACAGCGATCGGCAGCCATTCTCATCGCGACCTGCACCTAAGAGGCGATATGGCCGGGGGATCGTGGCACTACTGCTCTGTCCAATCACCTTTGGGAATGAGCGCACGTGGGCTGTTTCTTTACCCAAGACTCGACAGAATATGTCGTCTTCTCCGTCCCTCATACGAACAGCGGAAAGTAGAGCATCTTGGGTTGGCTGTGGCCGCGTGCGCCCCCTGCTTTCTCCTCCCCCTACCACTTTCTTCACCGCTGCGGGCCAACACCCAAATTCAAGCCTAATTTTTTGCTTTCTCTTGAATCAGGAAACGGCCCCATATGATTTAAGCATGTTCCAAGCTTCAACGCCCCCCGCCGCCATGCCACCTTACCAGCTTGAGAAGATCGTTTGCGACGAGTGCCCAATGCCAAGATCACGACTCCATTCGACACTGTCACAGATCGCTGCAGCCAAGAAAAATGCTGGTCAATTGAAGTGGGCGTCAAATGGGGTCGAGGTGTGTTTATTTTAGTGTTTTGACTCGTAGTGATGTGGCTTCCGGGCTGGTTGCCAACAAGTTTGCAGGTATTTTCATGGAAAATCCAACATCCGTGGCCAACAACTCGAGTATTTCTCTTCCAAATGACAATAATGGCATAATGGTGCA
Source organism: Clonostachys byssicola (assembly GCA_902006505.2). Lineage (NCBI taxonomy): Eukaryota > Fungi > Ascomycota > Sordariomycetes > Hypocreales > Bionectriaceae > Clonostachys > Clonostachys byssicola. The sequence goes on along the minus strand of CABFNO020001432.1, from coordinate 36,702 downwards.
CAGCGGAAGACACGAATATTTGATTTGGCACATTTTGATAGTCTTCAATAGCTGTAGGAGTGATTTTGACTGCGCACGTGATGCATTTCGGAGGCATACTTGCATGTAGATACTGGGCATTCATGCATCATGCATCAAAAGAGTGCGAATTTCACATGGCCAACCAATTTTTCTCATCGTTACGAGAAGGATGATATGACTCCAGTGAGGATTCACCTCACATGCGGCATCTACTTTGAGTTCCGTCTGTCATTCTTACAGCTATCACGCAACGCTTTCCGGATGTAGCAATATCACCTACACGTTTGATGCTACGCCAGATCCAAACACGATGCAGAGCCTCAATTTTGTCTTTATACGCATGAATTGCTCTTTCTCAATGTTCTCCATTATACTTTTTATTACCATCTTCGGTGTCTGGGGTGGGCTACACGTCTTGATTCTTTAATCTGATAATTAGTACTATAACTCTTCCAAGGTATGAACACCTAGCAAGCGGCCAAAAGCAAGACGATGATTGTCAGTGGCAGTCTTCAAGTGCAGAAATAGAACCCTGTTAAAAATTCAACCTTATCCAAACGACATTGCAATAGCATTATTCAGAGTCTTTGGACAAACACCGCGGACTGCTTCGTGCATTACAATCACACATTGAAATTTCCCCCGTGGGTTCAATCACAAGGCAACTAACAGCATAATTTGAGCTCGATCGCATTTCTGTCCTTGGTTAACATATCAAATCCCTGGGATCACTGATGATAGATGGATCAACGAAGAAGATGACGGGTGATGGCTTCGAAATTACATTATTGTTGATTTTCAGTCTCTCTTTTCTTTAGCCATAGAGCTACTTGGGCCAGATAACGCCTTCGTTTGTGACTATTAAGCCTCGAAGTAGTCTCTCCGCCGTCGATGGTGTCCATCGTCCGCTCCAACCCATTCACAAGTCCTTCATTTGTTTTCCCATCATATCAACTTACAAACATGCCAGGAGGAAGAGATATGTGTCCAATATCGTGAAGATTCAGAACTCCTTAGCAATGAATACAGCCCACGTAACAAAAGTAGGTCAATCTGGCATTCAGACCCCAGTGGGTGAGTGCTGCAGCACTAAACAGAACAGACGACGTTCAGTCACCGAAAGCGGATGGGTAATGTAAAGACGGTACGGTCATTGGCAAGCCAACTCAAGCATCCTCCCACTGGCGAACATGATGACATTCCCCCAATGCCTGCTTCAAGTGTATGACGAGATCATCGATAGTAGAGAGGAACTTCAGATAGGCAGACATGGCCACGCAGTAACGACGGTAACTTTCATCACGGACCAACGCCTTGGTCAACATCTGACTGCCATGCTTGAGGCGCCACGTATCATAAAATTGGCGGATGAGCGGCGTGGGCAGTCTCTCAGGAAGGGGAGCTCCGGTCAGCAGGCTCTGCTCAACGATGCTGAGAACGGCCATGACATCGCCCACAACACGGTCATCCAAAACTCCAAATGTCTGGGATAGTCTGTCTTGGAGGTTCTCTGGGAGCGACGAAGAGAGGCTGAGCAGTCTTCTCAGGGCTTGATTCATGGAATGGCAGTGAGCTTGAACGACTTTCAGGGTCGCTTGGTTGAACGGGCCTGTGGTCAGCTCAAACTGAAGCAACCCAATCATCTCATTCAGGGCCAGCAAAGACTCTGCCACATCTAGAGAGATCTCCTCAGCGACAGCGCCCAATGGACTATGCTGCCCATTTCGTCCCCAGTGCGATAGAAGCAACGCGTAGTGGTCTGAGAGCGTCCTAAGGGAGGCAGAGAGGCTCTTACAGACATGTTTAGTAGCCGACGGGGGCCGTGGGAAGACCTGCACAATGGTCGCTGCCGCGAATCCAATCAAAACGGTCACGACACGTTTCCAGAATGCGACGTAACCAACTCCAGGTAAGCCATACTGCTGACCGAGATGGTGGTGATCGAAGCTGAAGCCGACAACGAGAACGAAGGTCGCACCGAGCAGGATGGTGGCTTTCATCCAAACAGGCGGCAAGTAAAGGCGCAGCCACATGATTATGGAGATCATCAGCGCCGTGCTTGCGCCCAAACCATACGGGTTGCCTGATCCAGTTCCGGAACCAATGTACCATGCGATCATGCCCAGCACTCCTCCAATGATAGTAGCCATGCTGCGGGTGACGAGGGAGAAGGTGAAGTCTGCCATGTACACCAGGATGGCTGTCTGCGCAGTGATGACAGCCCAGATCCCTTTCTCTCGGTAGAAGAAGCCGGCGGTTTGCGGGATGGCCGCAGGAATCGACGTGGCGATGGTGACAATTACCATCCGGAGTGCGTACATGCCGGAAGGGTTGAACAGCCACTTGTATGTAGCTACAAGCACACGGGCGAGAGCGTTTCGTGAGCGCGCCGATGCACTGCCATAACCACTACTCAGCTTGAGGCGGCGGTACGCCTCCTTGGCATCATCCTCGAGCGACGTCGGTTCCTTGGCCGAGTCGGGGTCTACTTCAGGGTCGTTGAAGTCGCCGGAGACGGGGACCGTGGCTTTCCCATTGAACAGCCAGGAAAACGCATATCGGAGGCCGGTTGGGAACCACATTCGCGTCGTCTTTCGTTCATTCATCAGGCGGAGGATGTGGCGAAGCAACTTCTCCATCGTCGTCGCCGCAACCAGAATCCGTTCTTCAACAACCATGGCGAGGATGATGCCCTTGAGAGCTGGAGGGCCGAGGCTCCAGGATGCTTTGAGATCACCATTTTCATCAAAAATATCCGAGTATGCCTCGAGAACCCCTTCGGTCGTGTCCTTGACGCAGGTTGCGCGAGCAGCCAATAGTGTCACCAACGTTGCTTCGATCTGCTTGGTCAAGTCATCAAACTGCTGCTGCGAGGTTTTCCGAACCCATCGGCAGCTATTGACGGCCTGGATGCAACGGCCGCTCAATAGGACAGAGTCTGAGCAGGCCCCCAGTAGATCGGCCGTCGTATTCCTGAGTGCATCGAGGGCGTTGGCATCCATTTCATGTCGCTCGGGGCTTTTAAACGCTTCCATGATGTGCGCATTCTCCATCATCTCGCGGTGCCCAGCAGTCTGCTCCTCTCCATTCTTCTCCCCCTCCTTCTTCGCTTCTGCGTCCTCTCCGGAATCGGAGGTTTCGTCACGCCTGGCAAACTTTTCGAACTTCTCGTTGGAAGTGACCCAGGCGATATGAATATCGAGCAGCGAGAGACTGGCAACCATGGCTTCCCGGACGGATCCCTGGAGCTCCTTGATATCCCCCGCGCCCCAGCGACATCGAGAAAAGTCAAGTGGGAGAAAGCCAATTGTCGGCAGCATCATCTTATACAGCCCTATCATCCTCCCCTTGGCAGCGACGAGCTGCTCCAATGGCACTTTATCACTACCAAGTCGCCTCCGCAACGCGTCCAAGGGTGTCTCGACAGTCGCGACAAGCTTGCCCATCGTGTCGAGAACAGCATACGACGTCGACGTGGGGAAGAACAAGAGACAGCAGACCGTGCCGATGCCAACGCCAATGGCTCCCGGTTCGATAAGCAGCTCCCCGATGCTTGCAGCGAACTTGGGCAGCGTGGGCCCGAACAGCAGGAAGATGTCCATGGCGATGGTGCCGAAGAGCTGCGTGAGCGTGAGCTTGGGGTTGCTGCACCTCAGCCGCGCCATCACATAGATGAACACGCAGACCATGACGTAGAACACGGCAGTGACGCGCGCATCGAGCATGAACCCGTCACGGACGAGGATCAGCTGCTCCCACGCGACGCTCTGCCCCGAGTTCTGGGCCGCGGTGGTCGCCGCCTGCTGCAGCGCCTGCAGCTTGGCCGCCGTCTCCTCGTCGGAGCGCACGGCCAGCGCGGCCTTCATGGTGAGGAGGCCCCATGCCCAGGCAAGACACATGCCCGCGAGCAGGGAGAGGGAGCCGAGCAGGTAGATGAAGAGGATGCTGGCGGGCGGGACGATGAAGAGGACGAGCGCGGCAAAGAAGGTCGCCTGGCCGGTGGTGCCCAGGACCGGAGTGATGAAGGTGAGTATCATCGCCACCCAGGCGGCGATGCAGCAGCGGGTGAAGATCTTGAAGTCGGCGACATTGAAGTGGTTCAGCCATGACGGCAGACTCGGTCGTCGATGTACGGCAGTCGACTCCTTCTTGGGCGTGTTTTGCCCATCAGGGCTGCCTCCAGACATGGCGACGGCTGGTCAGATGAGGCGGCTGGTGATGTTGAGGCTTGGAAAAGACAGAGACGGCGCGTCGGGCATCGCTAATGGCTCCCGAGGCATCCATCAATTCGATTGGAGGAGCAGGAATTTCACTACATCACGGACGGAACACGGATCCTTAGTGCTGTGAAGGATCGATTTAGCTGCATTGGTGCGTGCCGTGGATCACTAGAGATTGCCACTGGATCAAGAACGAGCTTCTGGCTGGGTCTATTCCGTCTTTGACCAGTTCCTGAGCATCATTACTGCTTTCTGCGGCTGAAATTATTCATACTTTGGGCGCCGAGTGCTTTGTCACGGGCTGGTCATATTCCTTACAATTTGTCATGCTGCCACTCCCTGATTTCTGCGGAGGCAATACAAACACCTCTGCCATTTCTTTCTGTATTATCAGTCTGATTGAATCTGGATCGGGAGAGCCAGCCCTAGGAATAAACCTGGAAGAATGATGAGCGGATCTCTAATTCAAATTCAAATATTCACTGCCTCCACCAAGAGCCGACAGACTCCACAGACTTGCCGGCTCACTGTCTTACAAGGGGCTACTTGCTCCCTGTAGAATGCTACCCTTACATAGCAGTCTGTCTCAGTTTGAAATTTGAAATGCAATTTACGAGCTTGGCCTGACGCTCCCGTTCGCATCACCCTGCTCTGGTATCATCCTCTTTCATCCCCAGTTAGCCATCTCTCTTCCAAGGGCCGGTCGCGTGCTCGGCTTGCGGAAAAAAGCTGATCGGGCCCTGAACGACCCGAGTTCCGATATCTTCCAGGGTGACAGCCCAAGATGTGCTTCGCGTATCCTGGATTCTCGGATCTGTCGATCCCGCATGCAGCGTGCCACTGATGCAACGTGGTACGTAGAGACGTCGCCCAGCAAGGGCATGTGCATTGCCAAGTGCTCTATTTACTGCCATCTGGCTACGACGGAAATCTGCCCGGGATTGAGATGAAGATGAGTAACTCCGCGGGATTGAGAAACCCATGTCCAAGTCTACCCAAGGAAAAAGTACCCACCCGCCAAAAGCATGTGAATGTCAGGGTTTGTTTGTTTATTCTTGAGAACGCCTGATAAACGCCTCGGTGATGAAGTCCAACACGTCATGCTATCGTGGTAGGGCTGTGACACGATGCCGACTCTTCCGATCGAGACTTTCTGTGAGGTGGATTGAACGAACTGGTCAAACACTCCGTGGTGATAACAATCATCAACTCCTTCATCATGGCTCAGATAGGGTGCAGCCACGCCACTTAGAACCACATAAACAGATTCGCCAACGAAAAGATATCCCTTCGCAAACTCTTGATTAATAATAATTTTCCACAACTGAGAGAATGCTGAGAATTGGTTCATCTGTTGGTTGGAAGATCGATCATCAGATAGGTATAGGGTAGCTTGGCTGAGTTCAGTCCAGGACTTGTCCCAACTTACGAGAAAAATTGCTTATTAACGGTCGCGTGGCCCAATGGCAAGGCAGTTGACTACGAATCAGAAGATTGTGGGTTCGATCCCCACCGTGACCTTTGATTTTTGCTTCCTTTCCCCCTGTTCCCATTCTTTTTTTGCATTAAAGCTGTAGGGATGAGGACTTTGCCCTGGCTCTAGGCGCAAGCTAGCGCTAGGGACCACCATCACAAGCTGAAAGTGAGGCCTTCCACATTGTAATTCATCGAGACGAATCTCAGTTTGTTAGATCACATGATCTCACGAGTTCTTGAGTGACCTGGCCGCGCATCTTGTCGATTGATCAACGTTGAGCCTGGAATTCCCGTTGTCAACGGCGTACGGGGAGACGCAGGTGGCTCACATGTTGGTCATATGAAAGCTTACTGTACTCCCTCTCTTCGGGGATTCCGCAACATGCAATACTCGAGTTGGAAGCTCCCACATCTCACTAAATTTCACCACACTTCACGACTAATTAGTATAGATGGCGGCTTGACTACTAATTCTGCAGAATGATGAACGGAGAGCATATTAACATCATTTCTTCATTTGTTCTGGACTTGCTTTTGGCTTGCCTCAAAATGTTTCGGAACCCACAGCCGGCAACATGATTGACCAAGGCAACGCTTATCGTCAAGCTTAATGCGTACATAACTTACACAGCCTTATACAGTACGTGGAATGGTTCCATTTTTATAAATGTCAAGATTAAGAATAGACAACTCGGGCTGTCTGGCCGGTCCGCTAGAAAAGTGCCGAGGAAGGACAGGGATGTTTGTCAATATGAAGTGGCCCTGGCGTCAGATAGCGGGTAGGGATTCGGAATTCATGTCAGGCCGATCATGCTAGAAGGGATTGCTATCGATTTTTTTATTGACTACACTACTGAGATTCGTGTGTCTACACGAAGTAATTCCATTTTATAGCGGGTCTTTCCGGTATACAGGCCATGGACCTGGCACACGTGGCGTGGAACAGACGGTGACGATATGATGGGCTAAATTGCCATCACATGTCTACAGGCATGACCAGGGCAGAGCCTCAGCAGATATGTCGGAATCTCGGGTCGCCCAACAGATTGTGGGATGGTATAAGTAGCTAGGGACGGACCCATGGCTGGAGATCTAGATGGGCGACGAATATTTGCAGACATCAACAGCTACGTCGACGATTTCGTTTCTATATGATTATACCACGTGATTATTCGAGCAGCCTCCTTACCAAGTAACCAACCAACCGGATAAGAACGCTTTGCCCAACATGAGTGACGACGACACTTTGGGCCCATCCTCGAAACAATGGCCGATACATGCTTTACTCATCGACCAATCTCGAGTGGATGATTCGGTACGATCGAGTGGTTATCCCGGAGCTGGCACGACCGAAGATCCCTTCATTGTTGACTGGGTTGTCAACGATGGCGGAAACCCCCTCAACTGGTCAAAGTCCCGCAAATGGGCCATGACCATGTCTTCGGCGTTGACTTGCTTCGTCGTGGCTTTTGGTTCAAGTGCATACACGGGTAAGGCATATCCGACATTATGGTCTGCGGAGAGAATACTGACCAGATTACAGGCGTAATGATGGAACTCATGATCAACTTTAAAGCCGACAACCTGTTGATAACAGGAGGCGTTTCACTCTACGTCCTTGGTTTCGCCCTCGGCCCTCTCCTCTGGGCACCCCTTTCCGAAATCTATGGCCGGCAATACGTTTTTATTGGAAGCTATCTGGCATTTGTTGTGTTCTGCGCGGCCACCACGGCGGACTACAACGTCGCGTCCCTGCTGGTCTTTAGATTTTTCGCTGGAGCATTTGGATCAGGACCGTTGACTAACGCGGGTGGTGTCATCTCCGATCTCTTCTATGCCGACGATAGAAGCATTGCCATCGGAGTCTTCTCGCTTGCTCCCGCCATGGGCCCGACATTTGGTCCATTCATTGGCGGTTACCTTGGAACTAAGGCGGGCTGGAGATGGGTAAGTCATGCCTTTATTTCATATGTTGATGTACATATCACCTCATGGCACTGTCTCTAACTCCTTGGTGTGCTTGAATAGGTAATGGGACTTGTAGCGATTCTGGCTGGAGTTTCTTGGATCATCAATCTGATCGTTGTTCCTGAGACATACGCACCAGTGCTTCTCAAGAGACGCAGTGAGAAGCTTTCCAAAGAGACAGGCAAAGTCTACAAAACCGCCATCGATATCCAGAATGGGGGCTCCACGCCCACCAAGGTACTCATCACGTCATTGCTCCGCCCCTGCGAGCTTCTTGTCGTGGATCCCATTGTTCTGTTCCTTGCCATCTATACCGCGGTCGTCTATGGAGTCTTGTACATGCTTTTCGGAGCGTACCCCGTCGTATTTCAGCTCGAAAGGGGTTGGTCTCCCGGAAAGGGTGGCCTCCCATTCCTCGGAATTGCTGTCGGCATGTTTGCTGCCGTGCCATCTGTGTTGGTCATCAACAAGTGGTATGTAAAGGAGGCTGCAAAGACACAAAGTGGTTTGCTCGAGCCTGAAGCTCGTCTCATTGGAGGTATTATCGGAGGCATCACTGTTCCCATCGGCATGTTCTGGTTTGCTTGGTAAGTCTTGAAGATGATACTCAGTTTGAAAGTAGATTATACTGACTGTACTTCCAGGACAACCTACGAGTCCATCCATTGGATTTGCCCTGTTGCTGCCGGTATCCCATTCGGATTTGGAATGACGCTCATCTTCCAGTCTGTTTTCGCCTATCTCGCCGATGCCTACGGTATATATTCCGCCTCGGCTCTGGCCGCTAACACGGTGCTCCGATCTCTGTTCGGCGCAGGATTCCCCATGTTCACTAAGAAAATGTACGAGAACCTTGGTACACAATGGGCGAGCTCGGTGCCGGGATTTCTAGGAGTTGCCTGCATTCCTGTGCCTGTGGTGCTTTACATTTACGGCCAGAAGATCCGCCAGAAGTCTAAGTATGCGTCCCAGACGGTGGGCAAGTCTGGTTAAACGACGCTCATACCGGATTCACTTTTCAGCTATTCTCTCGTTAACGACTTTTCATGAACTATTATTATAGACAGGGGCATAATTTGGGCAAGCACAAAATAAGAATAGAAGCAGTACTGCACAGAGCATATAATTAGATAGACCAATCCATAATTAATTAGACTTTCACCAAAATAGCAATACGAATATTTAACTACTAATGGCTGTGCACTGCCCTCCTCTTAGCACTCTCGCGGGTGCTTATCTAGTCTCGGGGCGCGGCCTTGTTAGATGGAAACAGTTCAGCCCAACCGGCAGTGTGGTTCCGAAAGTACAATGTGTCAAACACTAGGAAGCACATTTGCCGTGCTACGGTCATCATTGCTGACCTGGTTCGAGACGGACTGGTTATAGCGTCAATGTGGTTTGATGATGCCTCCACTTGAAGCAGTTTCAGCCAGTCGTCCACGCTGGGGGGACCCGACGATCGGACAAGGATTATAAGCAGGAAACGTGGTCTCGGTGTCCCTCGGATGCTTAAACACTTTTTCTCCCCTTTCACCTTCCTTACAGGGCAACATCGACACTCCGCTGCCATGATACGACCTTCCATCCTGTGGTTGTCACTGTTGACGACCCTGGTGGCCGCCCAGCTAAAGTGCTATCGCATCGATGGCACTGAGGCAGACTCGGTATACGCGCCTTGCAATCCTGACGCCAAGGTGAGCGGGTGCTGCGCAATCAACAAGTCTAACCCCGATCTCTGCCTCGGTTCGGGCCTGTGCATGTCCCAAGATGAGGGCTACCAAGGCTTCATCTATGCCAATGGATGCACCGACAAAACGGGCAAAGATTCTTCTTGCCCTAACCCGTGTCCCAACAGTACGTCAACCCCCTGGATGCTTCTCCATACTCGTGGCAATGAAGCTCGCTGACTGACTGGCCACATCAGACAATTGGCCCAGCGCTTCCGTGACAGCCTACAACGTGCTCCAATGTGCTCCAGGTAGTCAGTACTGCTGTCGGAAATTCGGCGACAGCAAGAACTGCTGCAGTAGCACCGTGAGCTTCAGCATCGGTTCGATAATCACGACGGCGACTACGACGGCGAGCACCAGCTCCGTCTCTGCGACGACAACTGGCTCTGCGACCTCGACAGCAACCGCGATAGTATGCGCCGCGAACGGGGTGAATAATAACACGAGCAACGAATGCCCGCAGGATAAATCAGCCGTCGTGGGCGGTGCTGTAGGGGGTGTTTTGGGTGCGGCGTTGCTTGCCTCCTTGGGCGCCCTCGTTTTCTTGCTGCTACGGCGGAGGAAAGGTAAGTGGGATGATGGAAATTGAAGCCTATCCATTCTTGATTCGAGACACTAACTTGAGCTTTGAATGTGCAGACACAGAGCCATCATCATCATCATCAATTCCAACGTACCAGCCAGAGGTTGCACGGCCGCCCGTGTATGAGCTTCCGCCAGGCCACAAGATGCCCGAAATGGCTGGATGAGCAGACGATTAATAAAGCGTATCCAATTTAATCAATAAACGTAATCAATAGACCCCAATACAAGACCACGCAGAGCAGTGACAGACTGCTCTCCAGAATTGCCTCTCTCCTGACTGAAGGCCCGCCCCGAGAATGCCGCGTGCACAAGCCATGGGGAAAGCTAAGAGTGGGCTAATAGAATTGCCGTCAGCACTAATGGAAATGGTTCTGGTGCTAATGTGTAGGCCTCCCTTGAATTTGTATGATTAAGCGCTCTCCCATGTCCATTTGGTTTTTCTGCGTCCAACGATCAGGCCTCAGGCCGTTATTCGAACCAGGTGGAAGATTTGAAACGTCATAGGCCATGGCATTACATACATCGTAGTATAGGTAAGCATCAATGTATCTCAACCCGATCCTGGGGTAGACAGGCGGACTATTTAATGTTCATATCTATAATTAGCTGTCAAAGTTGGATCCATTGTTCACAACCTCCGCATATTTCATCTAAAATTGAATAACATAAATTTACATTGGTGTGGGAAATAATCGAGTCGTAATCCTAGTCCTTGAACCTAACGAAACATGTCGAGGTTGCCCGAACCACACCCTACACAGGTGATATACCACGCCCACGATCGCTCAACAGCCCTCAGACGGAACTCCCTATTCTGCGTCGTGCTCAGCAAAGCCCTCAGCGCCCCGACAGCCCCCGAGTCGTCTTTGAAGTATTTGAGTGTCTCCTCCACCTCCTCCAGAACCTCGCTGTTCCGGCACTTGTACACGACAAACGCGAGAGGCCGCAGGAACGAATACTCTAGCGTCCTGGTCTCGATTCCATCGAGCTTGACGCCTTTGCAGAGAGATTGTGTCTGTTTGACGAGGTCAAGATAGAGGGGACTGAGGGACGGTTGCACGGCCGTATCGTTCTCCCGGCAGCTGTGCACAAACGCTACATTCTCCATGTAGAGGATTTCCAAAGTAGTGACCTGCAGATACAGGGAAGAGTCCGTGTCTTTGCCTTCTCGCCCTCGTCGGAGCAAAGGGAGGAAACTCGAGCGCCATTTCAGCACAACGTCCAGACACTTGGTCCAATCGTCCGAGGAGGGCGTATGAAGCTTGCCGTCTCTGCCACTGTTTTTGATTCCCCGCCCATGGATATGATGCCGGATGAAGTGTTGAGTAATATCCCACCATCTTGATGCCACAAGGACCGTATCAAACTCCTTGGGCATGTCGTCCACCAGATACCTGTGTTCGCGGCCACGGCAGCAAAAAGTCACGGCTGGATCAAGCCTGGGTTTGGAAGTCGACATATCAAAAGACCATGGGTAAGTGATGAGACGCGTTAGAACATCGCACAATGCCGACTCAAACCTGTCAAGCGGGAGCTCAGAGAATGGCAGTCCAGTTTCTTTGCATTTGCGTGCGAAGTACTGCTCTAGCATGTTATGAGCATGATTGAAGTGTGTGAATGCGGTCTCCAAATCACCATGCATCAACTCATATGTGAGGAAGAGCAAGGAGGCAAGTATGATCCACTTCATACTCTCTCTTCCTTTCAGCTTGATCGATTGCAGGGTTTTGATGGCCGAATGGTAGTACATTAAGGATTTCCGGTACTGGGTTGCTTCGAAAAACTCGGCTCCATCAAGAACCTGGTAGGAGCTGGATAGTGCACCAACACCACAGCATATGTCTCTCAAGGCAGAATGCTGTCGGGAGACCTGGGGAGTGAGCTCAATCAGCTCAACGACGGGGAGTGTCCCTTGTTGAGTGGACATGGTGATGAATGCTTTAAAGTAGTCCCAGTCTGCTGCACTCCGGAACGCAGCCGATTCGTATCCCGGCATCGCGGGGACTCTCGAAGTGGAAGCCGCCGCAACCAATACGAGAGGCTGGGCCTCGGCAGTTTGCTGTGGCTTGGCGGCAGATGTCGCCCACAATCCGTCGCAGACTAGGCCCTTTGCCACACACTTCTTACAAGATGGTCTCGTTTCGTCGCATTTCGTATGCCGGCGTCTGGCAAGGGTCAGCTGAGCTCTGTCGCCTGTCTACATCCCAAGTGGAGGGGAATAGCCACATGGGTAGGTAGCGCCCTGCGAATCGGCAATGGTTTCCGTGGAGAGGAGCTGATCAGTACTTACTTGCATTGTCTACAGCCATTGCGTGTTCTCGAAGTGCTGGTCCGTGTCATCCGTGGACGATTCTTCAAGGAGAACACAACGAGTTTCCTACTCATTGCGTGTGAATCAGTAACTGGCCGAGACAAACACGGACAAATAGTACCCGAGAAACTCGCAGTGCATGCAGTCTCATGCACATCTTCGGAGCAAAGTGCAGTAGTTACTTACGATTGCGACCCTCCATCTTCACGTTCGGGAGATGAGGAGTGCCCACTTCGGATCGGAAGAAGCTGATCCTGATTCGGCGCAATGATGGTACCCTGGAAGGCGGTCATGTCTCAGTATATTGGCACAGGCTACGCACATGACATGTTTTGGGATTCTCGTCCCTCCAAAGAGCAGCAGGCAATCTGCTGATTAAGAGAGGGTGGCCGTTGTCGTGTGTCAAGATATGGCGGATGACGAATCAAGAGGGACCCTTGGATGAAAATCCCAATTCACCAATCAGAGCTACGGATTTACGCAGTTCCCTTTATGGCCTAGCGAGGTTTTGACTTTATGTCATCAACCACAAGGATCAGGGCTGAATGCCCTCCCAGACCGTTGCCTTACTCCCACTTTAGATGTTAATGAAGATGACGCGACCCTTGGACTTAAGATAGATTTGCGGTGCTCCTGCTCGACTAACATGTTAATTGGGTCCTTTCTATTGTTCTGACCGATTAAATTTTCCAGAAAAACGGTGGATCCGCGTGTATGAGTTGGGAATTGGCTTCACTGATTTGTCTTTCAAAATTCTTAGTAGAACGCAAGAACAATTTCAATTTGAGCCTGCCTCTATCTATTTTCCAGATCAAAACATTTCAAAAGACCATTTCAAGTTATTCCCAATTCAAAAATTTGCTGATATAGATGTTCCTGTAAAAGCTGCCTGTATTGACTCGCAGCACTCCGGTCCTGGGGTATCAAAATGCTCCAATGTCGATGAGGCTGCCGACAAAATCGGTTCTGTAGCTTCTTCCTATTCATTATTCTGCTTTTGAATTGGAGAGTATTAAAGTGAGTATCTGAAGAGTTTGCCCTGGCGCTCTGTGCTATCCTCATCGATTGCAATCACTAAACCTTCAGTTGCAACTCCACCAAGAGCCTGGTGCGAAGCGGCTTCGCGCTTTTCGTTGCTCCTCTGCCCCGTGACATAGAACAGAGTGAAGGAACAGTCAAGGAGGCACCAGCTGACGACGCTGGCGATGCAGCCTTTAGTGTAGCGAGGGACATCGGGTTCTTGCCACAGCTGCGGCCCAACAATGCAGCCCACGCAATAAGATACGAAGAAAAGGGCCCCTACAACCAACTTCTTGGTGTTTCCTTTCACATTTGCGGCCATGAGCGTCATGGCCTGTCCCAATGGTGGTGCAGTGCTTGCGGCGAACCATGTGCCAGCGACGACTCCCCAGGGCTTGGTTTGGGGAAGAAACAAGACAAGCAGACTATGCCATCATTGGCACCAGAGCTAAGAAAATGCCAAAGAAACATCTACTGTTGGGGAAGTAGAGCGGTCCGATGGTACCAATCCAAATCAGTGTGAAGGCTATGGCGCCTCCGGGGAGGCCAACAAGCATCGCCACTAACGGCGTGTAGCCGAATCCGTGGATGACTTTGGAGGAGAACTTGAGAATAATTTAGAAAATGAACATCAAGGTCCCATGAGGGACGCAGCACACACCTTGACGATCAATGCAGATGAAGAGAGCCATTGAACAATACAGCCATGTTCGAGGGTCGAGGCAAGCCTCTTTCATCTGAGAAACATTGAATTCAGAACGATATCAGAGTTATCAGAGAATGCTCGTCTGCTCAGGGGCGAGGAAGAGAAACGAGCTGAGTCGTGGGCGAGAACGCAGGAGGAATATAAGGCCGTTGTTGATAACCTTGTTGCGAGGGGACTGGAACTGCGAGGGAATATTGACCAGCTTGCTGTATGCTTGGAGAGACTCTAGGTGGAAATGGATAAAGCTACCGAAGAGGATGAAGACTGTCAGACAAGATCAGAACTTGCGGCTATGGGGAAGGCGAAGCAGTCAGCCTTGAATCAGGCACATGTTTCGGATCGACACATGAGAGTTGGGTTGGAACAACTTATAAGAACCGGCCTTGAGGGAGAGTCTGGAGACGATAGACCACCATGCCAAGTCCCACTGAAAGCACCCAAGGTGACATCCCATCTATAGCTTATTGTGTGGCGCATTGAACCGTCTGCACTCCTGGTTCTTCCCGACGAAACTTACCCAACAGCTTTTTCCACGGCCTCTTCTGACGTCTGTGCACCTTTTTCTTCTCTGCCCAATACTTCGCTTTCCGTCCATCACCAGGGCTCCAAATCATTGCGGGTCTGCCTGTCGGTTCTCCATTCTTACCTCGCTGCAGAATCTAATTGTTTAGGAGGAAATTTGTTTATACCTGCACCTGCCTTCATGTACTGCTGCTGCTCCTACCAGCCCCTCTATCAAGCTGCAAAAAGACTCTATAATCAGGGGAGGGCAATAGTGGGGGTAAGGCAGCAAGGGTCATCATTAGCACATCTTTGTTCATTCAATCTGGATTGATGATCCTCAAGGACCTGAGCATAGGGCGTATATGAGCATTCGCAGGACGTACTGAGTCATTCAGAGGCCAACTTCACAACAACACACCGTGCGCTCCCTTGGTATCCAGCACATCTAATTTGATGATGGCTTCAAGCTAGTGAACTGATACCAAGATAGGATAGGCAACAATCAAAATGATGACTGGGAGCAATTTTAGAATCTGAGTCAGCAAATTTGAAGTAAGATCATTTCTCGATGCCGTATACTCCTGAAAATACAAAACTAGTCCTGCGAGAGACTTCCGTGCCAGAGAAGAGGTAAAACAAACCTCAACATAGGACACCTCCGAGGGGTATCGAATCGGCACCATAGAAACAGCAAAATGTCGCTGTGCGAAGGACTCATCGCCCCCAACCAGCCGCCCAAGGCAGGCCCTCCGCTCTTGGTTGAGCCATTCCGCGAGAACGGCGCCTTAACCTCCTTCTCCATCTCCCACTCCAACACCATCGCTGCACCGCCCTTGCAATGCATCCAGAAGCTCATGGACACATCGACCTGGCCCGAGTGGTGCAAGATGACACCGCGCGCGAACATCACCCACACCCCACCCATCGCCGACGACACAACCAACGTTCCGGAGCTACAGGCCCTCATCTCTAGGCCGGGCTACCTGTACCGAGGTGTCAAGTTTACCGCCGACGTGCACATGGACCTGGACCCGGCGAAGAAGACCAACACGGCCGCTGAGCTAGTACGCGCGGTGGAGCGGTTTGAGCTGGATGATGGGCGCACCGGGTATCGTCTGGCGTGGGAGTACGTAGGCTTGCCGTCCTTTGTGAGCTGCAACGTGAGGGTCTTCGAGTTCATCGAAGCCAAGGAACGCCTCGTCGATGGTGAGTTGGCGACGGAGGCGTACGGCTGGGAGACGTTTTCAGGGTTGGGCTCGTGGTTACAGCGGTCTCTCATGTCAGACAAGTTGCTGAGAGGTTATGAAAGCTGGGGCGAGGACTTTAAGAATGCGGTAGAGTCGCAGATGGAAGCGCCTCGTGGATAATGATAGATAGGAAGTCGAACACTTTCAGCTTCATTGCAGACGTGACCCACGTCAAGTCCTGTTGCCGTTGTTGGGGTTGCACGGGGTTGGGCATCCAAACGTAGCCCTGCTGAAAGCGTCCCAAGACGGTAAACGAATCGCTCTCTGATTGCAGACTTTTGGTTACCAAACGCGTGGACTCCGATCATTTAATTAGCACTGATGAGCGTTTAGACTTTGACTGAATGAGATCAAGCATAATTGTCTGCCATCTTCCAAGTTGAGGTGGAAAAGATGTGGAAAGCGAGACAGACGTTGCTCTTTGAAATTGGAATCCCCGCTGTACCTTGCCCGTTAGAGGGACATGTGTTTGTTTATTAAGGAAAGATTTCAGGACGGGATACTATGATGCCTATACAGAGAATAACTTGCTAACTAAATGACCCGATTACCACCTGATTACAAACTTCCATCTGATTGCAAAACCAAGGCAGAGAAGCCATCTAGATTATCTCCACACGCGTAGTTACTTGATGCTTGCCTTCAAGCTTGCTCTGACACTCATTCGCACCAGGTTCTTCACTAGGGAGAAGCGGGGAGCATCCCTCTTCGTTTTAGTTGACTGAGACTCTGAGCTATCTCCAGTCTGACCTTTATTCCAGTGACTCCACGTGCTCTCAAGTAACGACGAGTTACCGAACACATTGCCGATGACATTAACAAGTGAAGACTGGGAGTCGCTGCTGAGGACCCCACTGAGAATATCCCCGGCTAGTGTCAGGATGGGAATCCTTGTGCTAATAGTCTTCTTGTTTAGAACTGATTCCACATATTTGATGTGTTGGCCATTGACAATTGTTGAGTTTCCAGTGACGGTGAGATCGATAGCCCCAACAGTGAGGGCATCTTTCTGGCTATCTAGTAGGGCGCCTAGGTTGGGAATGAGCTGGTCGAGGTAGATCTCACCATCGAAATCGCTTGTATTATTCCCGGGTTTGAGCTCCACGTTGTAAACATTAACGACACCAAGATCGATGTCTCCGGAGATGATGTTTAGGGTGAGATTTCCTAGACCAAGTGTGAGAACTCCCGCATTTGGGAGGTTGAGCTTCCCTTTGATATTGTTGCTACTGCCGTCCTGGCCCCCAGTGAATTCTAGCTTCTCAACCGTAAAACCGTGAAGGCGATTTAACGCGGGCACCTCCACCGTGAGATCCATATTGGGCTCATATTTCAGGGCTCCAAGGCTGACTTTGGGTTTACCAGAAAGGGAGAGTTCCGTCTCTACTTGATCGAAGATATTGCTAAACCACCAAACTAGCTGATTTTCGTTCAAAACTTTCACTGTCTGCTCTTCAACCGTAATAGTGGTGTTGTGATGAACCTTTGCCTTAGGTAGCTGGATTTGGACGAAGGGGGAAGAATCATCGCTGTCTTTGTTGTAGAGGCTTAATTCAAAGGGGTTGATCGTGGCCGGTAGCGGTGTGTCGAGTGAGGTCTTTAGAGCGACGAAAAGCTCGTTTGGTGAAACGGCTCGAATGACACCGCTCTCCACCGGTAGACTTTGATTGTTGACTATTTTTTGCACGATGGCGGGAATTATGACTTTAAAGCTTCAAATAATTAGCCTGTGTGGAACCTCTCACCTCCAGGCACATGAAGTTTTACTCACAGAATTGGGAGAAAGATTACGAGGAATATGAGCAGTCCTGCCAAGTACCACCACCTAAACTTGGCACAATGACGCTTAGCCTTTTGTCGCTTTGTGATAGTCTCTGTTGGTTTCTTATCCATCACATGGTCGATTGAAGAGGTGCTGTCATCATTGGAATGAGTGGATGCCGCCGCCGCCGCAGGTGGTGCCCTGCTGGCCTGGGCATCCTCAGCCGTGCCGTGGAAAGGCAGCATGAAGAGTCGAGGGCTCCCTTGACTCGAGGGCCTTTCCATGGAAACTGCCTGTGCAGTTTCTACCGTCGCCATCTTGGAAACTTTTTGAGGAGGCTTCGATGAAGAAACGAGTCTCAACTTCTCAGAGTCCGTGTGGAGATGGACGAGGAAGCACGATGGCGGCCGTACTTGATGATTCTCGCTGCTGCTGACCCTACCGAGCTCAGTCCTAGAATACTAGCAGAAAGAGATGGGCACCCATGAAAAATGGCCGAGGTTTGGAATTATTGATTTTCACATCACATGTTGAGCAGGGCATTACATTACTCCTCTGGGTGGCTTGACTGCTCGGCCCAACCAGATAAACACAGAAAATGGGATTGTCAATGAGGGGAAACAGAATAGCTTTCAATATCATCCCAATTTGCGTCACTGGGTCAGCAGCACTTCCTGAGCCTGCTATATGCAATGCTACCTTGGCGTGGGGTGCATAGGCGATGGAGGGCACATCATATGGCTCGGTTCAATATCCCCATCCTCGTGATGAGATTCAATAAACATGGGAGTACCAAGGAAGTGACTTGAGACTGGCCCGCATATACATCGGGCTCTATCACATTTCTGTTCTATCACAGTTGCTACCATATGCGGGGTGCGGACAATTGTGGGCAGGGAACATGGGAGATGCCACCCATCCTGGCTTACCCCCCCGCAAATAAGCAGCATGTAGGCGGTTACATGCGTGATAGCTTCGTTCGAAGATGATCCTTGTCTAGAGTGGCATCAAAGAACCAGAATTGGGTGACGTCAAGCAGCTCAATATCCCGAATCAACACCCCCCCAACCTTTACGGAGTGCTGCACGGCTAGAACTTATGCGAGAGTGGCCTCATTCGGAAGAAAATATTTCGTGGAGTAGTTAGAGCAAGGGTAGTATCCCGAGGGGAGGGGTTGACCTCAGCCGTTTACGGTCTCATTGTGAACGAGTCAAGGTGAAATCGAGTGTGCTACTCAACACCATCTCAATAACGATGCCGAGGCACAGCTTGTGCAAGAAGATGTGATAGATTCTGAGGGCAAGTAGGCTTGAGCCGAGTGTAGGAGAGAATTCTAGATCGTAGCTAATCATTATGAGACTGGTGATTCTCTAGAAGCAGTTTTATGCTTTCTGTAGTGACCTAGCTGTGTGTAAGGAGTCAATTGTACAGTCGAGAAAAGTTGGTAAATCACAGGCACGGGTATTAATTGCCTGCACATGAATGAAAGTAACTAAGATTAAGCTTAAAGTAATACACAAAGTTTCAACTCCCAACACTGCCTCCTGCCGTGATGCCAGGTTTCAATTTAACTTGATCAGACCCCGTGAATGCGACTGTACAATGAGGGAACTCAGACCGGAAATGCTGTTCACTCTTTCCCTAATAATTCCTTTAACAATGCGCGAACAATGTCAGAAACAGTCGCGACGAGCTATAAGATTAAAGTCAGTGAATACCGAGAGTAGGGGGAAAACGGGGGGACTCACAGGAGTAGCATCACCAAGTAGCTCGGATGCATTAGACACAAACTCTCCAGTCAAAAGTGTTTGTACATTATCAACCACCTTTAGGAGGCTCTCGATGTTCTCCGGTGTAATCAATGGCAGTAGCTTATCGACAATGCCCTGTATGTCAATCTTCTTCAGAGCGTCCAAGATTGGCTTCAGAGCATCGACAATGCCAGTCAAGTCAACACCTGCCAATTCATCAAGTAGAGGCTTCGCAGTATTGAAAAGACCGACAATATCAACCTTCGTCAAGACATCAAGTAGACCAAACACGCTCTTTAGGGTTTCTGGAGTCAAATAGGGTTTCAGCGCATCAAACAACCCTTGTATATCAATATCGCCAAGGGCATTGATGATTGGAACCAGCTTCTTGACTAGTTGGGTAATGTCAACTTCTGTAAGAGCATTGATGAGCGGAATAATCTTCTCAATAAGCGCAGAAAGGTCGATTTGTGTCAAGGTATCAATCAAAGGCAAGAGCTTTTCAACGACATTCTTGACATCGATCTGGGCAACGGCATCAAGGATGGGCTTCAGCTTCTCAACCAGATCCTTGACATCAATCTCTCCGAGAATATCCAAGAGTGGCGTCAGCTGCCCGATAACCTTCTTTAGGTCGATTTGAGCAAGAGCTTCAATTAATGGTACTGCTCCACCAAGCAAGCTCTTCGCCTGGTCGACAAACTCAGCGGTCAACAGACCCTCAACATTGGTTACCAACCCAATGAGTCCATTGACACTCTCGGGTGTAAGAAGAGGCTTGACGGCCTCGAGTATGCCCTTGAGATCAAGTTCTCCTAGCAAGTCCAGTAGAGGTGACAATTGGCCAACAAGCTTGCCAAGATCAATTGTCGCCAACTCGTCGAGCAGAGGCTTGAGTTGGTCGACAAGCTTGGGTAAGTCGATCTTACTTAATGACTCCAACAATGGCCCAGCACCGCTGAGAATTGACTTGAGTTGGTCCACAGACTCGCTTGTAAGCAAGGCTTCTGCATTTTGCAACAATCCAACGAGACCCTTCACGCTGTCGGGGGTGAGCAGAGGGGCCACAGCAGCAAGAATTCCCTCGATATCGAGCTGGCTGAGCGACTCCAAAAGTGGAGTAATCAGGCTCACAAGCTTTGAGAGATCAATATTACTCAATGAATTAAGTAGTGGTTCGAGTTGGTCGAGTAGTTTAGCGAGGTCGATCTTGCTGAGTGAATCTAGTAATGGACCTACGCCGTTCAGAATCGACAAAAGTTGGTCAACAGAATCACTGGTGAGCAGCTTCTGTGCATTGGAGAGTAGCCCAACGAGGCCGTTGATTGATTGTTTTGTGAGCAGGGGGCTCAGCGCATCGATGATTCCTCCAATATCAATTTCCATGATCTTATCGATGAGGGGCTTCGCTGCTGTAAGAAGGTCCTTTAGGCTCTTAACTGTAGTTTCATCCAAAAGTAGACCGGCGTTCTTCACGAGCGAAACTATTCCTTCGATCGACTCCTTGGTCAGAACTGGCTCAAGGGCGTTAATGATACCCTCAAGATCAAGATCAGTCAGCTTGTCGAGGAGGGGTTTAGCGCTCGTGAATAACTCCTTGAGGCTCTTGACTGTCTCCTCATCGAGAAGCGTTCCGGCATTTTTAACTAGTGCGACAATGCCTTCGACGGACTCCTTAGTTAGAAGTGGCTCGAGGGCATTGATGATGCCCTCAAGGTCAAGGTCAATTAGCTTATCAAGGAGAGGTTTGGCACTCGTAAATAACTCCTTCAAGCTCTTGACAGTTTCTTCATCGAGCAGTGTTCCGGCATTCTTGACCAGTGCGACGATTCCCTCAATTGATTCCTTAGTGAGGAGTGGTTCCAAAGCATTAATAATGCCCTCGAGATCGAGATCGACAAGTTTATCAAGGAGAGGTTTAGCGCTCGTAAATAGCTCCTTCAGGCTCTTCACGGTTTCTTCGTCAAGTAGCGTTCCGGCATTCTTGACTAATGCCACTATTCCCTCAATTGACTCCTTGCTTAAGAGCGGCTCCAAAGCAGTGATTATTCCCTCAAGATCAAGACCGACCAACTTATCAATCAGCGGCTTGGCACTTGTGAGCAGTTCCTTTAGACTCTTCACGGTATCTTCGTCAAGGAGTACCCCGGCGTTCTTGACCAAGTTGACAATCCCTTCCACCGACTCCTTCGTGAGAAGCGGCTCTAGAGCGGTGATAATGCCTTCCAGATCGATGTTGGTAAGCTTGTCAAGCAGTGGCTTGGCGCTCTTGAGCAGCTCTTTTAGGCTATTGATCGTCTCCTCATCAGCGATGTTGAGAAGGTTTTGAATCTTGTTGATGTTGTCTTGGCTCAAGAGGGGAAGTATCGACTTGACCAAAGTGGGAAGATCAACATCCTTAATTATATCAATTAATCCAGCAAGATCGAGCTCGCCAAGTGTATCAATTAGAGGGCCCCCCTTGGTGAGAATATTTCTGACTTGAGATGCGGTTGGTGGTTGAAGAGTCTCGCTCAAATACGTGATTGTGTCGTGGGTGTCGTTCAAGAAATCAGCAGTTAACAAGCTACTGAGGGCTTTGATGAATTCTTTGAGTTCCCCAAGGATGTCGCCAAGATCAGTAATGCTTACGGCGGGCGTCGAGATAGTGTCTGTGCTGTTTTGCCTCCTGTACAGAGCTGCAGCTTGCTCACGCCGCTCTAATTTCGTCTCTTTGAGCAGTTGTGTAAGTTCCTTCATTACATCGGTCAACTCGGACCGTGGAACTAGCGCTAAGCCATGTTTTTCGAGTAGCTCGACGAGTTGTACCTCAACGTGAGAGGCGGTTGGGGGTTGGGCTACGACGGAGGCCCAGAGGTTTCCCGACGCTAAAGCGCCGGCAAGCAGATTTGCGAACCTCATTATAATGAGAAGCTAGTAACCAACGTAGAAGACGTTGGAAAACCTTTGAGATTGGATTGGATTGAAGGCAAAGCGGACAAGGGATTGAACAAATTAATGTTCTATGGGGATATAGATAATCTAAGGCCGCCCCAGAGCAATGGCTTTAGCTTGGCTGCGAGCAGCCGAGACGTTGCAGACACAACCCATAGAACTTAGAAATATTCGTTCTACTTCTCGTAGGATACTATCTGATCTTTCGCTTTTTTGAGGCTTCATCTCCCCCGCAGCTTATTGCCAGGCTGGATCTCCCCATATTCCCCCGCTGGCGATCACCCCAGACTGCAACGCTGGAGGAGGATGCCACAGTGAAGCCGGATAAGCTAATACTAAGCAGGAAAGCACCTCGCCAAACTGCGGGGGATAAAGGTACAACAAAACTACCTGCTCACGTTCCCTAAGTGACTTGATCCGATAATCCTTGCGCTTGGCAAGCTGGGGTTGCTATCCTACCTAACCCAGAAACGAGCTCGTTGTTGTCCCATTGTAAAAGAATCATACCCTGGCTGTGTCAGACGGTGAGCCAATGCCAATAGTTATGCAGCCTTCCCACACCTTTTGATTTTGAAGTTGGCGCGATTTAGAAAATCGAGAGCATCGCGGAGAATCACAAATTAACCGAGGCTTGGTAAACATGCCATGCCAGTTTGAGACAAACTATGAACAACACGGCTGAATGGTAGGTTGAGACCAAAATTTGTCGATTCCAGATGTCTTGCCACGCTTCACACCAAGTCGGGTCGATCAAGGCTGGCCGAAAAAATGGTCACGCGGCACCCATGCCCCAACCTTGCTCTTGTTATCCCGAGGTCCTCCCAATCGAGTATGCTAGGTCTAGATTGCTGTCTAAACGTACTATAATTACATCCTTTCTAAGTACTGGACTAGGCAAACACCATATTGGTGCTTGCCGGCCATATGATGTAATCAAAAGGCCTTTCAGCCTTTCAACAACAGCTGAAATCCTCAGCTACTTCGGATTGTCTCGCAATGGATCTAGATAACAAAAATTGTAAAAGTAAGAAAGGGAGGTGAAATGGAAAGAATCTCTCCTATTTCAACTAAGATATTTACCAAGGGGTTGTTTAGACAAAAGTCCTCGAAAGGACTCATGGGCAGGAAGTCAAACTGGGCGACAGGCCAAGCGGCCCTAGATTCTAAATCATGACGATTTACTCTGGAATTTCACAATCGAAAGATAAGACATCCTTTGTTTGCTGGGGTATGATACAGAATAATTCGATACCAGTACCTATACATAAAATAGTTCATGATGTTCGACCTGCATCATGTCTTATGTCTCCCTCAAAATCTTTAATAATCACGAGGAGCCATAGCTACTGTTTATACAGCAAATAATGATTTAGCTCTAGCGCGTTTTTCTCCATTTGAATTAAAGGAGTAAGAGGGAAACTCTTGATAAGCGAATACTTGCTTAAGGCACTGAACTGAATCTATAGGTTGCGTGGCGCGTTGGTTAAAGACGAGTGAGAGGTACGTGGGCTAGTAAGATGTTTGAAGTGCGTCGAGTTGAAAAAGCGCTCGAGATCCTTTGGCCTAATCCATAATATTTTACTTTTTTTTTTAAGGGACTGGCCCGCCTCATAGCCTTAAGAAGCGAGTTCTAATAGCCATTTGATAACAAGGTATTATTCCGAGCACATGTCGGCCTTTGCCTTGCCAGGCAACTACCGCCGATGAAGGGAACTTGTGAAAATCTGCCTGGCTGCATTTTGGTGGCATTTCCCATGCGGGTACATTTCCCATGCAGGAGGATACTTTGCTCCGGAAGTCCCCGTAAGTCCATAATGCCTAAGAGAGTTCCCACACCGACTGCATAGCTGCTATACCTTTCTAAATGTTCTCACTATACCGTAACCACTTGACCAGTTCTCTCTATTGCCTTACCTTAAAACATGGCTTCAAGAGTCGGCCAACCCGCGTATGAGTTGTTGACCAAAAGCTTCAAGGATGACTGGTGGAAAGACATGGGCATCTCCACCTCAGATATCTGATCATCTCGGATACGTATTTCTCTTATCGTGGAGAGAATTTCAAGGGTCAAGTAACCTATTGCAGAAGGTTGGAGGGACTGAATAGGAACAATCGGATCTCGTTGCTCCATATCCTCAAACTCCGCAAACTATACAGTGCCCCTCTGTGCTGTGTTCTCGGAAGTTCCTCCTTTAGTGGATCGTATATTGAGAGTTAGCCAGCCTGATGCATAAGTTGTTTATAACGCGCAGAATACTGGAGCATCTCTGCTCTATATCCTCAAAAACCGCATTGTGCCCCTCTTTGCCCAGCCTCGGAAGTTCCCCTTTGTGGTGGAATATTCCGAAAAACACTACAAAACTGCTGCCGTCTGTGTATCAAGATATAGATAATGTACTGTTGGGAGGAGGAATTAGTCAAGTATAAGAACCCTCAATTCTCCCTCCGCATATGTGCTTTTAGATATCGTCAGGCAACAATCAACCAACGACCCAACAAAAGTCAATTCTCACATCACTACCCAAAATGCATTTCACCAAGGCGATCCTCCTCTTCCTCGTCGGGACCGCCTTTGCCGCTCCCCATGTCATCAACGGAGATGAGTCTAACAATATAATGAAACGCGAGTTGTTCTCCCGTGTAAGTCCAGCCTTGATCGACTCCTTGGCTTGTCCCAACTTGAGCAGAAGAAGAGGAAGAAGAAGTATAAAACATGGAGCCGATGGACTTGAGAAGAAAGAAAGAAGAAAGATATACCCACTAACAGAAACTTCGTCTTGGTAGGAGACCGGAACATGCAGGGAGGTCAACAAGGCCAAGAACGAGTGCAAGATATTCAGCGCCAGTGCTCTCAAATGGGTCACCTGCGGAGGAGAATGCCCGCAATCTGGAAACCCCTGCCAATGCAAGTAAGGTCTGAATAGGACTGAGGGATTCACTGAAGACGACCGTGTCCCCTTATAAGCCCCGGGAAGCTTCGCCAATGCAAGTAGGGAACCCAATGGGACAGACGCCGTCGTTGACGTGATCTGAGTAATTGTCTCCGTGCTTGTATCAATACCTTTGATAGTTATTATTGACAGCACTGAATTCAATGTGTTTGATATCTTGTGTTTCTAAGGTGATTTGAAATGGCCGATCTGGTTGGCTTAACAACATGAGCCGGTAAGAGTGCGTGGGACTTTTAAATAATAATGCAGGGCATCGTGCTTGCTTCTACATCTTGTACCCAGCGAGACACGTAACCCGTAATGACACGTCGAAATCTCCATGTTCTTAATGACATATCTATCGTAGAATTTCATAGCTGCAGTTCCATAGGCAGACACTGTGGGTAACTTAGTCGTCCGACGCAACACAAACCGAGCGGAGGATTTCCATTGTTACAACTACGATGTTTGTATAAGGTCGTCCAGACGTAAGCCTTAGGAAGGACTTATAGTCCCCTAGTGTGATCTAAACTGGGTTATAGGCTAAGCGGTTCTAAACTCTAGACTATAGCGTTTTGCCGGAGCACATGATACTGAGACCGTTTATGCCCTCAAGACGATACTAGCGTTCTTACTATTAGACTAGCCTATAGCAACTCCACAGGATACCTCATAGATCTCTAACTAATAACTATATAAGGAATAGTAGTGTGAGGTACGGAAACCTTGGCGGCCTTATTATCAATTAAGTCCTAACGTGTTCTCTTTCGTTTTATTTTGAAAGCCTAAAAGCATTTTTTTTAATACTTTTCCTTCGATCCCTTCCTTTCTTCGTATTATACTGCCCTATATATTCTTCTGGATAACTGCAGATTTCTATAGTGATCTGGCCTTGGGCACTAAGAACACCCACTACTTCAATCTCTCCCTTCTGTTCAATACTAAGACAGTATTGGTTTTAATATTATCTACAGCCGCACAGCTAAGAATATCCTGACTGAATTTGAAAACAGCTACAATTTGTTCTACTGAAAGATTCTTTAGACTTTCTAGCTGCTGGCCCTCTTCGAGGCATTCAAATAATATTGCGTTATTAGTTAAGTTATCCCATGTTTCATATGGATGTGGTCCCCTCCCTGTGCCTCGATAAAAAAGGCTGTAACCCTTTAGAAGTTTTTCCTCTGATAGGGAGGACTCGAGTAATAAAAAGACTGTCTGTGGCCTGATACCTAGCTAATAAGTGGTACAATACGAGCCGACAATGACATTATGGAAAGGTCGCTTTTGTTAAAGAAGAGATCCGAATCAACTCATGCAGAATGATACCCTCTTCCACTTCGCTTCTCAGAGAAGTCATGAGGCTTGGGCGAATTAAGTCCACAAACTGGGAAATAGAAGATTTGTTTCTTATTCGACGAACATAACTTTATTCTTTGTGCAAGAGACAAACATGCATATTCAAACTTTATACGGTAAGCTAACCTCGAGTTCAGCCAGAATCAAGGAATCGGTATCGGGAAAGGAAGGTAACCTGCTGATACTACTGTATCTCTCGGAGATCGTCACTTAGCTTTGCTATCTGATTGGAGCCTCTGGGCTCACATCTGTGTCTACCCCGCATATCCACCAGGATCGGCGCTTTTGAAGCAAGATCTAGTTAACCAAAATGCGGGCATGAGCAAGATTTTCGACGGAATGTGATGGTCCGTGGGTTTTTTGGTCATGGGACGCGGTATCACACGACCAGTAGCGACATTCTGCATATTAGCCGCTTCCCTTATATGCGCATCGGCTGGATACCCTCAATACGTTACGTGGCCCGTAATTATTCGAGAGAGGATAGGAAGATGCCTAAACAAGAACGAATCACCGAAGATTCAGGCGTCGTAAAAACGAGCCAGCTCTATTAATACCCAGAACTAAGTCTTTTGTTTAATTCCATCTTCTGGTATACATTTGAAGCGATTAAGAAGATCGAGGGCGCTTCCTAGGTCGTTGAAATTGCCATAACATGTCTAGTGTTAAATTCCATCGATTATGTAATATGTAAACATATTGCGGCCATCAATTTGAAGCGACTCCCAACGTTTCCGGACATTTGCAATAGTGATTCGAGGCCCGCGGGGGTTTATCTGGATTAAGATGTGGGACGCGACTCTGCTAGTCGGTGGAGAAAAAAGTCTTGTATGCGAATCTAACCGTGAATTGAGGGGTACCGTTCGGAGATGTTTATCATTCGCGGCCACAACCTGTCTTGACCTTCCTAACTTAAATCTCTTAGTTATAACTATGTACATCCCCCTCCAAGGATAAAATGGCATGACCTCCTTGCTTCAAGTCGATTCGAGGTTATGTGACCAAGAACTCTTTTTAAGCTTTCGTATTCATTGAGTTGAGTTGTCGGGCCCTGGCAGCCTCCATTGCTGTTGAACTCCATTCTCTCTCTTCTCTTCCGTGACCAAGAACTCAATACATTACCAAGTAAAGCTTGTGATAATCTTTGCTTCCAAAATGAAGTTCTTGACACTCAGCAGCACTCTCATCGCCCTTGTTGCGGCAGCTCCAACAAGCGTCGTTCTTCAAGAAGACAGTCCACTTCTCAAGACGCGACAGAGTAGCACCACCAGGAATGAGCTTGAGAGCGGTAGCAGCTCAAGCTGCCCAGACGGAATCCTTATTTTTGCACGGGGATCAACAGAGCCCGGCAACATGGTAAATCATCTCGGTCCTGGCTGGCGTGTGTCTGTATGCTAACTGTGAACGAAACCAAGGGAGATGGAGTTGGCCCGTTACTTGCCACCAACGTTGCTAAACAGGTCCCCAGTCTGTGGGTTCAGGGTGTTGGAGGAGCTTATACCGCCGGCCTAATTGAAAATCTGTTGCCGAGGGGCACAAGTGCGGCTGCCATTGCTGAAGGAGTTCGACTCTTTAACTTGGCAAACAGCAAGTGTCCCAACTCTGCCATCGTAACTGGTGGCTATAGGTGAGGAATGACTCTGATATTGGCACATGTCCGTCTGCTAACTGCGCCTTCATTTATAGCCAAGGCGCCGCTCTTATTGCTGCGGCCGTGAGCGATCTGAGCGCCACGGTGCGAGAACAAGTAAAAGGCGCCGTTCTGTTTGGTTACACCAAGAACAAGCAGAATAATGGCCAGATCCCGAACTATCCTGCAGATAGAACTGCGATCTACTGCGCTGAGGGAGACCTTGTGTGCGAAGGCACTCTAACAATTGCCCCTCCTCACTTTTCATATGATGATGAGGCGGAGGGGGTTGCCGCCGATTTCTTGGCTAGTAAAATCTAGCTAGCGAGATGCATCGCCGATTTTGTTTGCTGTTGTCTACTGGAAAGGAAGTCAGTCATAACTGAGGAGGCTTGATCTTGCTTGTTTACAGTTTTAGGCTATCCCTCTAGTCCTATTCACTCAATATCATGATGCTTATGGTGTGGTGGTGACTCGATTAAGCAAATAGCTGAAAGGGTAAATAATTTGAACAAAGCCGTGTTAATGGTCTCACCAAGTATCCATTCAAAATCACTTGAATCATGGCTTTTATGTGTTCGTACTTTTCATTTCAATGGCGAGGGCAAGCAGAGAACGCGACCAGGGCTTTAGCTAAGCTGAAGCCAAGGTGTTTATAATTTAACTCACGCGTATAGAACTACTCTTGAGTCAATAAAATAATTCTGCAGTTAACAGAGCGAAGCAGAGAATTGGAATTGTACGCAGAACTGGTTGAGAACTGGCGATTAAATCAAGGGAGTTGCGGACTGGCCAACCGGCCATCTAGTTCCCTGGAAGTTTGGTGGCATTTGAGTCCAAGATTATTGAGGTATAGGGGTTTTCAAATGGCACTATTTATGGCATACAAAGCATACTTCACTTCTATTTGACAAAGTTGTGAGTTGAATGTCTTTTGTGTTTTGTTCGGCAGGTGATGTGATAGTGGTGGGATCTGGCTGATACTTGCCATCTAGATGCGGGAAAAGCGTGCATCCCGAATGAGAAGGCATCCAAATACCAAAATTGAACTGTTTTTTTTGTGTCAAAATTTGTTATTTATTTCTCGCTGCATGATCACGTCGCGTCCACTTCGCGGGTGTGCCTTCCTCAGGTTCGCCTCGGATCCGCGTCACGTGCATTGCCTCGATCTTTCCGCCTCAGGTATCTGTTTATTGCCCACAAGATTTCCTCCTTCTTCCTTCTCGTCCTTCAAAACAACTCGTCAAAGTGACCCATCAAAAGTAAGCTGTTCCATTCCCGTGGTGGTGATGCTGAATAGACCATCTCGCTGACAACATCATTGGCAGAAACGACTACTTGACTTGCGTTTTGCCCAACATGGCCCCAGGTTACCCAGCAAGACGCAAAGCGCCACCCTCAGCCTACGAGCGACAGCAAAAACTCGAAATGAAGGCTGCAAGAAAAGAAAAAGCCCAGCAAGATCATATAACCTCACTTTCACTGGCCTGGAGCGGGCAGGGATGGATTCCCGATGACATTCGCAACTGCCCTCCCTCTTTTATGGAGCCAACAGACGTGAGAGTTCTTAGACCCCTCTGGAGGATTACACTCAAGGCCGTATCGAGGAACATAAGTCTTCCTTCTTTGTGGCAACCCGGTGGAATCCTACTCCTGTCGTACAACGAGAACGGTTTTATCTGGCGCAAAAACCTCATGGAGGCTGCAAGGGATGAGAGCTGGTGTCTTGGAGCACCACGGCTTGAAAGCAACCAATCCACAGAGCGTACGGATCACACAAATTTGGCCGATACCGTTAAAGCGAGCGATCAAGACAAAACAAGAGATGCATTTGCTACAAAGGACCAGCCAATGGAGGATGGCAGCACAGCGGAATCCCAAGAAACAAGAGCTGACATCTCCTCAAATGAGGCATCGATTCGCATCTGGGAACTGATTGAAATCGCATCCATCGAGGACCTTGAAGAACAGATTCTGGAGTTGAAATCCGAGGCTCAACATGCTACAATCAGCATCAAGCGTAAGAAAGAACAGTCCGACAACATCCGCGGGAAGATTGCAGCATTCTCGGACTTTCAATCAAAGGTTATGTCATCACTTGACGATCAATTGCGGCGTCCCGAGACCTCAACACCAGATACGGAGGAGCATGTGAAGTTCCTAAAGGACGCTTCGCAGCAGCGCAGGCTCAGCCTAGACAAGGAGCTAGCTGAAGTGCTCAATGAGGAACGAGACAGCAATAGAGACCTTGGCATGATTCGAGAGATGGAAAAGCTTGTTGAGCACATTTTGAACTACAAAGCGGCTGTTCAGCGACTCGATACAGAATTTAGCAGCTGAAACGGGTCATTTGATTTTCACGAGCATGACTCGCTTTACAATTTCGCTAGAGGCGAAATTTTCTCAGTCGTCTGGGGCGCTGTTGTGGCGGTGGGGATTCAACACGGTGTATAATTGCGTTGTTCGTGTGTGAGAAAATGATATTGAGGTACTAGCAGGAAGTGCAAGTGAATACGGGAGAAGTAGGAATTAAATTGCAAATTACAGTATGTAGTAAGAGTAGCAAGAGTCAAATGCAGATAAATGTTCAAAAATGGTCCGCTAACGAGGGAAATCCTGTCTTTGAGTCAAATAAAAACACCCTCACGACATTTCCAACTCACCTGCTGTAAAATGTATTCATGCATTATCTTTATTTTTTGCCTGGGGTAACTTAAAAAAGCGGACAGGCGGCGGACTATTGGCTACGGGGAACAGAGAGACTAATACTTATCTAGTTCTTATATGGCCTCAAGGCAGTTTCGTGATCTTGCAGTGCCTATATATGGCAGGGTTGAAGGAAATGATTCCATGCCGGGCCGTTCGATGTTTCAAGGGTGAGAGGATGAGGCGATCCCCGTCATTGAGCTTGTCCAGCTGCTGTCTTCTCGAGACCAGCCTAGTCTATCTAATTTTCCCAAACCAAGGCACAAAAAGGATTCATCACAAACGGTCGATGTTTTAGGGCAGCCGTCAGCACCTCGTCCTACGTGGAGCTAGCCAGGGGCACAGCTCATTCGCCGGCTCGGCACGTTATTGCCGTGCGGCATCATGGATCAGACTAGACAATCACAACGATGACGACTTGTGTGTCAATCGCCGTGGAGCAGGGCCTGGCGCTTTGTCCTCCAAATCTCGATGGCCAAGAAAGCAGCTTTTTGCTCGAGATGTGACGTAAACGATAATTGTCGCGTCATCGCCAAACGAATCCATGGTGGTGATACACGGCTCCTGGCACCAGTTGCCTATAATAACCTATTTCTACCCTCGGGAGCAAAGAAACTTTAACTCTCTTGCCATTAGAGTATTAAGTTTCTTGTAAAGACCTGGGAGCATTGCCCGTCCATATTGTCGGCATCATGCGTTTCTTCAATCGCACCAACCACGTCGCCAACGGCCACACCAGCACCCACGGAAACGGGCACACTCCTGTGACAACGACGACACACGGTCGCCGCCACCATCATGATCCGTACAGCATGGAGAGACGCCCTAGCTTTGGCCAGTGGCTCAAGTGCACATGGCTCGACATTATCACCATGATTGCAATGGGTGCGATTGGCCTTGGTGTATGTCACTCATCTACTTACATGAAAACTCAGAACATAGAACTAATTAAGCTTAATTGTAGGTCTACATGGCCAAGCCAGCACCCTCCAGGTCATTCCCCGTCACCTTTTCGGACGGCGAGATTGTGTGGCCCGAATTTGGCTATCCTCTCCGAAAAGAAATCATCCCCATCTGGCTTGCCGCGTTCTTGGCCAGTGTCGTCCCCATTGTCATCATTCTCCTCATGCAGATTCGTATCCGCTCTTTCTGGGACGTGAACAACGCCGTAATTGGTCTGCTGTACTCCCTCATCGTCGCGGCTGTGTTCCAGGTTTTCCTCAAGTGGCTCATCGGTGGACTGCGACCCCATTTCCTGGATGTTTGCAAGCCAGATATCAGTCTTGCCAGCGATCAAGGCTACAACCGCAAGGGCTTTACGAACATTTACTACACCAAGGAAATCTGCACTGGCGATGAAAAAGAGATCAATGACAGCCTGGAGTCTTTCCCCAGTGGTCACACCACCGCTGCGTTCGCTGGCTTCATCTACCTTTACCTCTACCTCAACGCAAAACTCAAGGTGTTCTCCAACTATCACCCCGCCATGTGGAAGCTCATCGCAGTGTATGCTCCCGTCCTTGGCGCGACCTTGATTGGAGGTGCACTCACCATTGATGAGTATCACAATTGGTATGATGTCGTGGCTGGAGCAGTCATCGGTACCGTCATGGCCTTTTCAGCATATCGCATGACTTATGCTGCTGTTTGGGATTGGAGGTTCAACCACATTCCCCTTAACCGAAGTGGCGCATTCATGTATCAGGCTGAGGGTGGTGAATTGTTTGATGCCGTCTTTACCAGGAAAGGAGGATGGGGTGGACATGGCGCAATTCGGGAGAAGCGACACCACAATGGCGCCTTTCACCACGGGGAGCAGCCAACTATCCCCAGAAAGGCTGTTGGAGGAGCTAGAGGTTCCGAGGATATTGTGTAATGAGTGAGCAGAGTAGCCATTTTTCTTCGGCGACCTTGATGTCGACTGATTTCGCGTTGTTGGGTGGGCAGGGTGATATGGATGGACGATCGGAACGAAAATCATGAAGCCTAATTTATGTTAATCTGATTAATGATGAAATTCTCCGCAACATGAAATGAACAGAAAATTAAATGACCAAATGAAAGAGAGATTACCAGCTTATTCTGCTCGAGCTGCATGAGAGTAATACACGGTTACAGGGCTTGGGTTAGCCAACCACAAAATCCCCTCATCTTAATGTATCATCTACCATGCAATTTAATTTGCTCATCCTACCCTTTAGCTTAAATAGGTAATCGGAGCTTAGTGTAGACAATGAGGACTATGGAACTTTTCATCAATGGTGTGAGTCGAAACTACAGTGGGAAATTCCACTTCCCTTCCACTTCATGTCAAAGAGCCTTATCATGCTAGTGAATGGATGAGTGGAGTAACTCAAGTACGAATACCAAGAAAACATTAAATCAGTCATATCCACATTTATATATGTTTCACCGCCCCCTTGTATAGAGATATGGAGGTTAGACATACCGTAATCTCCATTGTACTGGAAGAGAAAATGGATCTGGGATAAGAGAATAGAGTTAAGAGAGCTGGCTTATTAGGTCTCTTGAAGATATTACTAACCTTAGTTTTGTTTCTTAAGTTGACGGTATGAATAGTCTTGATTCAACAGCCGATCATTGTCGGTAATTCAACACTGAGCGCCCCTTCGGAAACCCAAGTTTTTAAACAATTTGATTGAGACGTTCACACATAGTCAAGGATCCTGCTACCACTCGGCTCTCGTAAGCGCATGCCCCGTAGCTCAATTCAATGCTTTCCATCGGGTGGCTAAACGAGCAGGCCGTCTACGCCGATCCTCGACGGGATATTGAGTAATGTGAAACTTGATGCGATACGAACATATCTTCTACCGAGTGGATCGGGGAGTGGATACACGTGATCGCGATGGTATCAAATATGAAGAACTGACATCAGTTTACAACCGATTCCAACAGGCACCTACAACAACGGCGTTGCAATAAGAATCTCCACTCGTCGCTCACCAAAGCTTGAACCAACGAATTAATACATGCCCAGGACGCTGATTTGTTGGTCGAAGCCAGTCACAGAGTAAGAACGGACGCCATTTGCACACTTGCCGGTAGCCGTCTGGAATGCTTCGCGCTCCCTTTCATCAGTCTTGCATGACATCACGTTTCACCAACCTCCAACAATATAACTATATTCTCAGGCAAAATAGCCTCCCCTTTAGCGGGAAGAATAGCGGCGGAAACAGATATGGCCGAATTGCGGGCTGAGAGTGTCTTACAAGAAGGTAATGGCCGATCCGCGACTGGTTTTGCTTCACGTGCCATTCGTTCCAGGGCATCCCTCGAGCGGCGATGCCTGGGTATATCTTGGTTTGATATTTCCTGCAGGAGCATCTTTCTCCGTGTAATGATTGACTTGCAAAAATTGCGCGTCTGCTGTGTTTCCTTGGAGGCCGCAATGTTGTAATTTCTGGTCTGACGCCTGCTTATCATCATACCTCGCCAATATGTCTTTTTCCTCCAGCGACGATGATACTTCAGCTCTTTCTCTCCAGTCACCCCTTGAGGACCTCTCGCTAGAATTCACCACAGACCGGAAGTTTATTAGATGGGCAAATGCAAACCCTCGACACCCCCGAAATTGGACGACGAATCGCAAGGTTTATGATACCGCTATAATTATATGGCTCGAGTTCTTTACGTATGTTGAATTTTGCCTCTTGGCTCTTTTGGCTCTTATGAAGTACTTTTTGGCTAATGATTTATCGTCGTTCAGGACTGCCATCAGTGCAAGTGGAGTGAGTGAGCCCAACATGGTGGTGATAATGACAGTCAGCTCACACAACTAGGCCTCGGCAGCGGCGGACGCCCAGCACGAATTCGGCATTTCTCACACATTATCTGTATTTCTTTTCATTTCGATGTTCGTATCGCTCGTACTGCGCATGATATCAGCCTCAGATATGCTAACTTACCCTGATTTTAGATATCTCATTGGACAGAGCATTGGCGGCATTGTCTTTCCTCCGTTCTCGGAATGTTTCGGGAGGCGATGGCTATACATTATTAGTATGGCGATTTACTGCATTTCTTGTTTAATAACTGGCTTAGTCCCCTCAATCTCGGGCGTGGTAATTGGCCGTTTCTTCAGTGGTTTCACGTCAGCCATCCCCACGGCCGTGGTGCCTGGCAGTATTGAGGATCT
This sequence comes from Clonostachys byssicola, assembly GCA_902006505.2. Classification (NCBI taxonomy): domain Eukaryota; kingdom Fungi; phylum Ascomycota; class Sordariomycetes; order Hypocreales; family Bionectriaceae; genus Clonostachys; species Clonostachys byssicola. Next base: position 1,686 of record CABFNO020001432.1, on the reverse strand, counting down.
CTACAATGCCAAAGATCGAATTGTGTTTGTCTTTCTCTGGGCCATGTTGGCAAACACAGGTCTCATTATTGGACCAATAATGGGTACTTACATTGTGAGCACCCTTGGGTGGTAAGTACATGTGTATCCGCGCAATGATCCCTCACCGCCTAAAAGCTCACATACTTCTTCTTTACGCAGGAGGTGGATATTCTACATTGGAGCAATCGTAGTTGGCATCACAACGGCCTTCCTCTTCAATCTTCAAGAGTCCAGACACACCATTCTTCTCGAAAACGAGGTATCCAAGCTTCGTAAAGTAACAGGAATGCAGGAGCTCCGTGCTCTCAACCCAGACCACGTTCCCGACCTCCGAACATTCCTTCAATCGGCTGTTTTTCGACCCGCTCGTTTCCTCTTCACCGAGCCCATTGTCTTTCTCGTATCGACTATAGCGAGTATAGCTTTTGCGATGGTTTATCTTTTCACAGAAGCACTTCCTGCTGTGTATGCCGATATGGGGTTTACAACCCAAACATCTTCTCTACCCTTTTTAGCTCTCGGTTGTGGATTTCTACTCAGCTCTCTTACGCGAGTCCTCGATCACGCTATTTTGGACAAGCTTTATCGAGAAGGCAAGCCAATTACCCCAGAATCAAAATTGATCGGCTTCTCTATTGGAGCGCCCGTGCTTGCCCTCGGGCTGTGGTGGTTCGCTTGGACAATCCCGCCCCTCGTGCCAAACGTGCACTGGATCGTCTCGGCCACTGCTCTCGTGCCAGTTGGGTACGCTCTCAACGAGATTGACACCGTGCTTGCTGGTTACCTAGCAGACAGCTATTTGAGCTACGCGTCCAGCGGATTCGCTGCCTTGTCGTTCCTACGCGCGATTCTATCGGCTATTTTCCCTCTGTTCACGGAGAAGATGTACGCTGATCTGAATGCCAACGTTGCAACATCTGTTCTGGCAGCCGTCTCTACTGTTTTCTGTATCATACCTCCGCTTTTCATACGCATGGGGGCCAGGATTCGGAAAAGAAGTAAGTTCGCCGAGCGAAGCTTGCAGATTTACATGGAATCTACAGTCGATCTTGACGGCTACTAGATTGGAGGATTGGCATCCGGTTAGACGGTTTTACCAGATAGTCCATGGTTAGCCAGTTCAATAGTCGGGGGTTCACGCGCGTGAACCGTTCCTTTTTCTATCAGCATTGGTATAAAGGGTGAGAGGGAAAATATGGGGCATGGTTAAAAGGGATTTTTAATAAATAGTTACAGCTGTTGGTTTATCTTGGTAATTTATCTACTTATATAAGCCTAGATCTTATAGCTAGATTATATCTTTAAGCTTAAGATATAGGGGTTTAATAATATAAATAATTAGGAATAATCTCTTTAATCTCTAGCTAGTTAATCTATATATTAGTTATAAATATATATAGGATTATATATCTAGTTAGATAATTATAATAATATATACCTTATAATCTAATATTAAACTAATACTAATAGTTTTTTCTTTATAAAATAGCTAGTTATAATAATAATAAGAAGATAAATAAATATAGTATATATAATAAATAAAATATAAGATTAAAAGATTATTTAATTAATATAATTAGTATTTTTATATATAATTATATTATTAAATATATATTAATTAAATAAATAATAGGGAAAAATTTATTAATTATAATAATAATAGGA
>CABFNO020001430.1:0-143657 GCA_902006505.2 Clonostachys byssicola | reverse complement strand
CTTTAAAATAAAAAATAAAATATTAGATATTAACTATAAACTAATACTACTAGATATAATATATATCTATCTAATTTTTTATATTTTATTATTTAAAAAAGTATTAAAAAATATACTAAATTAAGACTATCTAATTAAGGTTTATAAAGAAGAGTTTAAACTAGAAAAGCTCTTTAGTAAAGAAGTATAGAATAGTTAAATATATTATCTAGTAAAATAGAAAAATTACTCTAAAGAAGATAATATATAGAAACTAGTTAAATACTTAATAAACTATTAATATTTAATTTAATAGTTCTATTAGAAGATAAGATAGAAGAAGGATCTTAGAATAAAGTTAAGTTAGTCTATATAGTATTCTAATTAATAACCCCTATAGTACTTTATAACTAAGCTTTAGCTATAGCTTTAAACTCTAAGTACTCTAACTCTTCTAGCTTATTTATTAATCTCTTATCTTTATATAATATTTCTAAACCTTACTTATAAATTTACTATTTCTACTAATAAAGATATATTAGTTTATTAAGAGCCTCTATTATTTTAATTTAGGCTTTTAGAAGATACTCTTTAGTAATATTCTTCTTATACTTAAAGTAGTAGTATTTATTTATAATATAGTAAGCTTAGAAATAGATTAGTATAGTATAATCTAAATAAAAATATATAATTTTCTTACTAGATAATATTATAATACTGGAATAGTTATATAAATAACTATAATAAGTATACTTAAGATAGTACTTATTATTATTAGGTATTATATAATACTAATATCTATTCTTTAAATAATAAGAATAAGATATAATATCTATATTAAATTCTTCTATTAATAAAGCTTTTACTTTATAATAATTAGAAGATTTTCTTTTAATTATAATAGTTAATAGATAGGATCTATATAGAAGGAAAGAAAAGGAACTTATCTAGGTTATAGAATATAGTTTTAAGGATAAAACTAATAAAGAGGGAGTATTATATTATACCCTGGTTATAGACTAGCCTTAGGCTAAATTAGATATAGATTATATAATATACTTAGATACTAAAATAAAATAATTAGTACTAAGTAGGAGATATTTAGCTCTAAGTACTTAAAGAAATTACTAAGTACTCTATTATATATATATATAATTATTTCTAGATAGATTACTAGCTTAATAGCTATTAATAAATAAATATTAGTTTATATATATTACTATAAGTTAACCTATTATCTAATTTATTAACTGACTTCTAAGTAATAAAGCTATTATCTCTCTCTCTTTAGAATAACTATTACTAAATAAAGATATTTAATTACTTTTGAGCTACCCTGTAGCCCTTGAGCATACTGTTTATTATACTATAGATCTTAGGAATCTCTAGGTTATTATACCTTATATAGCTACTTTCCTCTGTAAGAATTTAATACCTAGTAGCCTTAGAGATCTTAAAATATATAAAAAGATTATTCTTATAATAAGGAAGCTTCTTAGCCTTAAGAAATTTAAATATATCCTTTATTTATATTTTTTTAGGTATTTAATATTATATACTAGTTATTATTAGTAATATTAAAAGGGGGAAATTAATTATATAGGGCTATTTAGAGTCTTATCCTTTTTATAACCTGCTTGCCACCTACTTATCTACATATATAGGTAGCAACCCCACGTGACATCGCGTTAATAAGAACCTCTGTTGTTCCAAAACAGACCTAGCAATCTCTTGGCTGTAAGATTACCCTACAGCTTCCAGCTACTTCCAAAATATTCGAGCTGTGGTTTGACTACCCTGCAAGCTCGTTCTTCCATCTCTTCAATCTCGCCCATTATCGCAGTCACCCAGCTCAGCCCCTCAAGCAAACATACTACCGTGTACCAAGATGTCGTCCTTTGGGAAATTTGGACCATGGTACATCCCACTACACCAGTCGTGTTTAACTTACGGACCTACCGGACACACGAAGTCCGTCACTAAGCGACGAAAGTCCGACTTCTGCCCTGGAAGGATACGTTCAACGAAAAGTTCAGGAGTTGTCAGTAGAGAATCTACGAACAACACTTAAGCGACGCTTGGAGGATAATCGGAACACCACAGGATCAATCTTGGAAAACGTTGAATGACCTTGTTGTTACATTGACCTCTGGTAAGTAACAGCAGCTTCCATGAAAATGCTTGACTTAATAATTGTCATAGACTTTCCCGAGACTCTGCCAACAAGTCACCTTGGCTTTAGGCTCTTTGACCGCGAGAGCCGAACATTGTTCGACAGCGCCCTGAGGCTGCTCGCCCCAGATTAGCACCTTTAGAGTTCCCGCGAAAAGTCATTGAGTCAGGCACGCGCTATGCTAGCCGCGATCTGATGTAACGAGCTGGGCATCAGGAACGGCAAGATCCGGCTCGTCGCCGGACCGTGCTCGCCCCTACCTTGAAGGAGACGCTCGTGTGTCACAACCTTGAACACTTGGCGGTGGGCATGAAGACATACAATGATGTGGCTAAAGTCATTGTATTCCGAGTGACCGCCGCTGTACGTTACTTTCACCATCGCTACGGTTTCTGCCGTAGCAATCTACGATCTCCCCACCTTGTACATATATCCAAGGTATATGGACCCATTCGCAGGCTTCCTATCGCGTTTACGCAAATCGATGATACTAGCCGCGGTACCAACATCGACCTCGTTTGTCCAAGTATATGGTAGATGTAGGTAATTTGCACCACCCCTTTCCACCTTAGCAGTAAATTTTCTGGTTGCACTGCACTTAATTCTTCACTCGGACTATCCGCTTCTAACCACATCTTTCTCCATTGGTGTAGGGATTGAGGGAATTGCTCCCGAAAGAGTCAACCCATCTGAACCATTCCCTGCTTCAGAGGAACAGATCGGTCTTCTTGTTGATGCATTGAAGAAATCTGGCCTCCGATCTCGTGCCTATTTTCCCACTTCTGCTCGAAGGTTTGGGCCTGGCTACAGCGTATGGACCAATTAGTATTCCAGGGTTTCTACCTGTAACGGAATTCGAAAGGCTACGAGAAGCCAGTTCCCACTCCACTTGACCTCGGCTACCTTAACAACAACAACCGGAGTGCTCCCCAAGCTTCCAACGATTGATACTTTTCGGGAATCAAGGATGACGTGAAAGTGCTCGGATACTGACACTCGGACTCGGCGCTTGATAAAATGGTGATGTAAACCATTTCAGCCAAAAATCAAATTCTTTGTTTGTTTGTACGACTTCGTAGCGAAGGGGGTGATGGAACTGCGCAGACTTTTCTTTCGAAGTTCAAAGCCTCAATACACAAGACAACTGTTCGCAAACAAGTTGTGTAAAAATGGCACGGACCAACATATCACATGGCGGGAAGTGGTGCCGAAGAGAGAATATGTTTTCCTCGTTTCCAGCGGCTACAAATGATAACAAAGGTACCCCAAAACCAACATGATCAATGCACGAGTCATGATGAAACTGATTTAAACATCTAAGTATTGAGTCTCATTGTACACTTCAGCATGTGTTTGACAAGAGCCGTGGTACTCATGAGGCGTGCCGCGTGACTTGCATCATCTGTTTGGCGGTCGCTGGGACCAGATGGACCGCTCTCCCTGTTCAAATGGACCGTATACATCGCTGGGCCTTGGACCCTTAAACCCTCCGTGATTATCATTTCTTGAAGCAACGGCTTGTCTTGGCAAACAATGAACTTGAGGCGAAGTGGTTAGCCTTGACCGGATCTCGCTGTGATTGGGAGGAGACTGGCCACGTCACGCCACAAGCGTACCGGCGATCGACGACAAAGAAGCATAGTTATCCTAACCCGGTAATTAAACGGACCTAGATTTACGTCAGGGCGTTGCCTGAAGGGGATCAAAAGAGATACACGTGGGGGTGCTGCTAGGCTCTTGCGGGCTTGGTCAACTTATGGTTTGATGTCAAACTAAACCACTTGGAATCCAAAGAGTTCCCGAGATTATTGAATGCGAGTCATGTCGTCAGAGTCGGCACAAATCCCGGCACTCGGAGAATGGAAGCCGGAAGATCAATCCTACGGCTGACATGGGTTCAATGTTGGGGGAGATCGGTCAGAATACTTGGCAATTCCTGATTTCAGAATCTGGTGTCTGTTGGCCCGCTTCAAAGTTAGGTACAAAGTGAAAACTCACTGGCCTTGAGATAAGACTCGCCATGGCTTACGGAGGCGATTTTAGGCAGATCGAGGGAAACATGCCACGAGGCTGGCTGACAAGAGAATAACGGCCACTTGCTGAGTTAGCTTCTCGCCGCTGTCTGTTTTCGACCTGGTGGACGATACTTTTGCCAATCTCGAGGTCACTCTCACCCTTTGATTGGCACTCATTCGGTCCAATTGCCGGTAAAGCTTGGCATTGCCCCTGGCATTAGTGGCAGTTCGCAGAAAAGCGTTGATCCCATGGGGTGATATGCAGAACAACCTGAGCTAACCCAACCCAAGCGTGGTGAACTAACTCTAATGAGCGAGCTTCCAACATCACCCATACCGGGAATGACCTAGATTTCATGCAGTGCCAGGAGTTAGAGCGCCGCTAGAAACCGACTACATGGTCTGGGGCTCCGGGGAGGCAGTTAGTACTGCTCACAGAGAGTCGAAGAGAACTTGAAGCCGAAATCCAGTTCCCTGGACGTCTCTTGAGCCTCTAAACCTTTCGCAGTTTGACAAGACAGACCGTTTAGACGCCACCATCACTAGAGGGCTAGGCAGGATCCTTTAGTAATTTAGTATCCCGCTAACAACATTGAACCAAGGCACTCGCTTCCAAATCGAATCATTCATTGACTCAGATGGATGAATTAGGAAATATCAGATTTGTGGCAATTCTGGGCTAGCACGATGCCATATACCGGAACGATTCCCCCACCCACACCGAGTTGAAACATTGTTCTCTCATTCCGTCTTCTGCCGCCTTTGCGCCTCTCGACTTGGCTTTCCTGTTTCACGGATCAGAGGCAGATACTCCGTCACACTTCAGGGAAGCTACAAAACCATGGAATCCCAAGTCACCCTCCATTGGGGTGTACTTGGCTTTACGTTTGCCCTCGCGACCATCTCCATCGGTTTACGCCTCGGGAGTCGATATCTTACACGAGCCAAATTCTGGTGGGACGACGCATTTGCTATTCTTGGCTACGTGAGTATTATCAACTGCCAATTGGGGGGTGGTGGCTGACTTGTCATGCTCATAGGTTGTTGATGTTGTCTGGTTCATATGTTTGGCCATCTGTACGCATTCCCAATCCGCAAACTTCGATCATCCAGTTCGGCAATTCTCACAGTTCCTCTAGGGTTACGCAACGGCCTCGGGCAACACATCGAAAACGTTAAAGACGCAGGGAGCATCGAGGACATCTTGCGTATCAACAAACTTTTTCTATTCATCATCGAATTATTCTACGCATATGGACTGTTCTTTGGCAAGGTCTCTATCCTGGCCTTCTACTGGCGAATGTTTGGCATCAGCAATATCAAAGTTCCTATCCAGGTCCTGTTGGGATGTTCAGTCATATGGATCGTCATCAGGGTAGGTTTCCCAATCCAACACCAGCCGAATCCCACGAACGCGCGCCTGTACCTTGGTTGCGACATATATTAATCTTACGACAGACCTTCATGGGAACATTCCAATGCACTCCTGTCCAGGCATTCTGGGACTCGAACGCTGGAGGATATTGTGTCATCGACTCCGGGAAATTCTTCTTCGGCACGACCCTTGTTCACGCATTGATTGACATGGCAATCTTGACCCTGCCTGTCATTCAAATCATGAAGCTCAATCTCCCTCTGATGCAGAAGATCGCGGTCATCTTTATGTTCTTGTTCGGTCTGTTGTAAGTGGAATCTCCATATATGCAAACCTTGAACACAGCAAATTGACCGTACTGTGCGTGTCTTTATAGCATCTGCATCGCCGCAATCGCCCTTATTGTTAAAGCCGTGTCTTTCAATGGTGCAGCGTTAGACTTCACGTGGAATATCAGCGAGATTATATTGTGGGCGGGCGTCGAGGTCAATCTGACCACTGTCTCTGGTATGATTGCCCTTTGTTATTAGATACCAATCTTCCCTTGCTAACAAGTAATAGCGTGCCTCCCAACTTTCCGACCTGCATTGAACTTCATCTTCCGACACAAGCTCCCCGGCAGCTCAGCCGGTGCCAACAGCGGCACGTACGGCACGTATGGAGGGAACTCCCACGCCCACTCCCGACGTGGCAGATCAACAAAGAACATGACTGCCATCGTGAGTCAGGCGGATGACGAGGGGTCGACATACCAGCTAGCGGAGACGAACCGAGCGGACCGGAGCACATCCAGAGAGGGGTATGAAGATGCGTATCGACGATTCGGTGTTAATGTGACTGCGGTTTCAGGAGACCCCGAGTCACAGAAGCATGGCGGTCCCGGACATGTCGAGGATGGAATACATGTCAGGAACGAGACCGTCATCAGCGTGTCTACAGTTCGCCCTGGCTCGGATGAGGATAAGCGAAAGCATCCTGGCCCTTATGGGCTGAAAAAGACTGATTCGCCATGAAGATCTACGGCTTAGCTACATTTGAAACGGACTCTTAAACCAATTTACAGTCTACTACCAAATTAATATTCTAAAGATAAGACTTAATACGAAGATCTCAACTAAAGAATGTGATGACCCGGGAAAGGCAGTTTCGGCCGACTCTTGCCGGTCTGTTGCTACCCCTGGCCCTATTGCCCGAGGCCTCATCATTATAGTACCTAATGTGTCGAACAAAATCATTGTATGTAGAAATATATAAAAATAGAGAACCCTTCATATACCATTTTGGGCCGTCGAAATTCCGAACTTGTTAAAATCGTGCCCGATTCATCAACCAGTGGCAGTTCATGGTGGCCGTCATATCCGGGTCAGCACCACGTTGATTACCGCCCAATCATATTCCTCCGTCGCCTGGCCTGCAGCAAGGCAGCCAACACGTCCCTGGCAACGAATGTTTGTTCAAAAAGTTTGGTATAATTATGAGCACTCTCACTTGACCGCTGCTATTAATTGCCTTAACCCTCGCTGATAGTTCAGAAATCTCGCCCATTGAAACATCCTTGTTTTTGTATATATAACCATCTCAGTTCAGACATGTCAGACGAGAAACAAGCCAAAATCCAGGCCTTCCACAAGGCTCTGTTCTCGAGCCGGCGCATCATTGCTCTCTGCGGTGCAGGCCTCTCTGCTCCTTCCGGACTTGAGACTTACCGCGGCCCAGGCGGACTGTGGAAGAAATATGACGTCAACAAACTGTCCACCACGACTGCATTTCGCGACGATCCGTCTTTCGTCTGGCTTCTGTACGCCAACCGGAGACACACCGCCCTCAAGGCCGAGCCCAACAATGCCCACCGAGCATTAGCTGCTCTCGCCCAAGAACGACCTGAGTTCCTTTGCATGACGCAAAATGTTGACAGTAAGCCTGAGCCCTCTTATGTCTTTGTCAACGGCCCAAACTGACCGACCCGGAGATCTCTCACGCAGGGCTAATCACCCGCTTGATCGCCTCCTGACTCTCCACGGCTCACTCTTCAATCTGAAGTGCACAATCTGTGACTGGGTCCAGAAAGACAACTTCGACGACCCCATATGCCCGGCCCTCGCTCCCGCATCTACCGATCACCCGGATGGGATCCTCCCCCTGATGGACCCAGAGAATCCGATCGGCAGGATAGAGAAGAAGGATCTACCGAAATGTCCCCAGTGCCCACTCGGTCTGCTGCGCCCCGATGTTGTGTGGTTCGGCGAGAAGCTGGACATCAATCTCGTTCGTAGGGCGGACAACTTTGTCGACCAGGAACCCTTAGTAAGTTGAATCTACTCTCTTTCTTCTCGATGCTCGATCTCCTGGCTCACTATAATTGCATAGGATATGATGCTCGTAATCGGCACCTCCGCCCTCGTCTGGCCAGCCGCCGGCTACATCGGAAGAGCACGAGGACAGGGGGCCCGCATCGTTACGATCGACCTTACCGCCGAGGACCCGGAGCAGATGGCTAAAATGGAACCCGGAGACTTGGCGTTTGCAGGGGACGCAGCGGAGTTGCTACCCTTGTTGCTTGAGCCCGTTATCGGGAAGATGCAGACTGACGGGACATTCGTTAAGGAGTAGCCCTCGCATGGCCCAAAATGGTTAAGATTTATCAAACTCCACGTTCTAGATATATAAGCCAACAGCTTCCCTCCAATAACTTGATAGAAGATGTAATAGTATCTGTAGAGGAACTTGGGTGACGCCAGGAAGGGAAAACATCAAGTTTGCGTCAGACAAGATTGATTATCATCAGTCTTGTACTTTTAATTCATCATCTGTGCGTATACCTTAGTACATCGGTACTGCGATTTCAGAGGCTCCTCGTCAAAATCTCCGTGAAGTTTTTTTGACGCCACCTCAATCCTCGTCGGCACATGATAGTTCAGGATCCGGGCCATCACACGGGCAATGCAAAACACCACGGAGGTGCCGTATTGTAATAAGCACAGACGAGCATGCTTCACGAGAGGCAAATAAAAAAGGAAGCAAGTGGTTATGAGCGTCAGTGCTTTCGTCATAACAATGTGTACCTATCTGAGAATATCCGGGCGTCATGAAAAGAGCCGGCCCATCACAGTGCAACAGCTTCGAGTGTGCCAAGCTTACGGGGAGCGTTGGTGCAAGGTGCTTGTTAAAAACAAACTACATCTACCCGAAGCGGCTGGAATTAAGATACTTACGAAGCTACTTGTAATTATACAATGGAATATAGATTATCTCACGAAGGTATGAATACCAGCAAGCGTCCGGGGCCAAGATATGCGGGCAGCTGCAGAGTGATAGCCTCACAGGGGCTGGAGGCCGGGAGGGGCAGCTTGTTCGCCGTCACTGATCTGAGAACCGTCACTGATCTGAGAACCGTCACTGATCTGAGAACCGTCACTGATCTGAGAACCGTGATGGGCCAGACTCTGCATCTGATCTGGCAGCGAGCCACAAATGGAAGCCTGAGGAAAATAAAAACCGTCCACGGCTGTCATTGGTCAGGCCCATTTCGATTTTCCGATGTACTGATCCCGCGGGACTGATCGTGCGCAATCAGTAAGTCTGCCTGAGGCGCCAAATTCATCTATAAAAGCCCTCGACTTTCCCCCGTCTTTGAACTTTTTCTTCCTTTCTTCTTTACACTTACCCTTCCTCAACCAGCCAGCTCAAGAATTGGCAGGTTGGATAGAGTATCACCTGCATTGCACTCAGTGGGATGATCTCTATCGTTTGGTCCTTCGGGGCCCAGCAGGGAATAATTTTTGATTTCCACCCCCCCTTTTTCATTGTGTTCGCAGCTTTATGCTGGGTCATGAAGAAGAATGATTTCAATGATGCTTCCTGTGAAGTGACTTTGATGCCCAAATATTGGTGGTTGTTGGGAGATGGTTTGTGATTCCCGAGGCCAAACAAAGGCCCTGCAGAGGCGGAGAGGCTTGGTATGCCAACAGGTTTGCCTCTGTATTTGAGTATGAACTAATGTCTTACGCTCCAAAGATGGAGATCTACGTAGGGGTCCTCGTGGAGTAGTTTTCTTAGTCGGCAGATCTCGTGTCCCAGCTGAGATCACGAAGTGTTCAATCTGAAATCGGAAGCGTGCTTCGCGCCATCCACGAGCGTATGGGATCCAGTAATCACAATAACTGTTTTCAATGAATAATCAGATTGAATCTAGAAGAGGTTAATGCGAGCCTGAATTAGAAAGTTTCCTACTGACTTTCGTGAAGTGAGCTTGGAAGTGTGCCTAGGCGGTGATCCAAAATATCTCCTCCCGTCGCCACATCTCCAAGACCGCAGTCAGTATGCAGTCTTTAATCAAACTATGGGCCTTTCATATTCGTAGACGTGTTTTTCATCATTACATGAGTATATTCCGTGGGATACGGGCCAGAAACGCGTGTTGCTATTCCTGAGATAAACACGCCACAGGCCCTCGCCATCCATTCCTTCCTCAACATCATCTTAAGCCTCCCCACTGTCACGCCAAGTTCCTTTCTACAAGACTTCACTCTCAGATCTCACACGCCCAATGCAACCCATGAGCCTGTATCGTGTAGCAGAGTAGTTGTACCCTCGTTGCACACCCTACATATGCCGCTGAAGCAAGTCACGGCCAGAAAAACCAGAGCAGAACCACCACGACCCTGTGCCGTGACAGGCAAATAACTGGCCAGCTGTTCCTTCGACCACCGTGAACTTATGGATACGAACACTAACAAGTCAATAGGTCTGGTTAAACCCCCGAACGACTCGCAAGCGATCCATCCTGGACCGGCGCCGATGTTTGTGTCACTCCGCATCACCTCTCTCGAACGCCGATACCGACCACATTCACCCCACTATAGATCCCACGGATATGCTGGAATATTCTGAGTGGGAAAAGGCTACATACCGAGAAACGACTTGACAAGTCTGTAGAGGAAGACGGCGACTGTCAGCAGGCATGGTGGTAGACCAGCACATCTTTTTCGCGATGGATCCAGACAGCGGAGGCTCTAAGGGGGTTCAAATGGGTGTGATGTCTTTAGATGCTGTCATCAACCTTCTCCTAGAATTTCATGGCCAGTGACCGCTCTTAGGTTGTTTGTTGACTCCGGAAGAATGCCACACCCCTCTGCTCACACGGGCAAACATATTTCACCACCCCTTTGAATGTACGCCCCGCCTGTGCTACCACGCAGTGCTTTTTGGGCCCTTATATCTTTTGAACTTGCTAACCTTCTTGATTTAAACTTCTTCATCTCTACACCAGAAATCTTGACCTACTCAGACGACTGGCACGAACAACTTACACATCGAGAGCTTGGCTACGGCATCACTTCCCATCATCCAGTACTGACACAAAGACTATACTACCGACTTCCGGTACTGACACTTAACTCCTAAGAAAGCAAGGCAAGTTGGCACCATGGAAACCCATCTCCAGACCCATCCCCCAGAAAGCTTCTGCAAGTTTTACAGACTTCTCTGAAATTTGCAGAGAAGGCTGAGATAAACAACTTAGAGATGCAGATACACCAAGCCCACGGGCTCAAATTCAGCAAAGGATACTAACAAGCCACCAGATTCGTTCTAGTCAAACCAGGCATTCAAAGACCAAGAGAGCGCCGACACACGAACAAAGAGCCGTCCCCTCTTACGCACTCATCCAGGAATCTTTGCTTTGAGAAAAGGAACTTGTATCTTCAACATGCTGTCTCAACTTATCCAGGCGTTAGTTCAAAGGAGTCCTCACCTCGTCGTGCCACGCAGCTAACATGAAACCCCTTTCCAGCCTCCAAGGCGAAGTTGACGCACACGAGGCTGATGCCAACTCCGTCGAACAGAAAGAGCTTCAAGAAGACATCGAGATGCTCCGTTGGAGATTGGAGGTGGCCACCCGGGCCGCGAATCACCACGAGGACACTCTTGACAACATCCGCGAAGAGTTCAACTACAAGTGGGCTGCGGAGACTACCGAGTGGAGGCACTCGGAAGCCGGCCAGGCCTTCCTGAAGGCGTGGAGAGACCGCCACGAGAAGACTACGAAGGATCATGAAACTGTCTCGGCCAAGCAGGCAAAGCTCGAGACCGAGCTCCATGCCTTGAAGCTCAAGCTCATGCGTCTCCAGGAGGAGGAGGAGTAGGCGATGGGAGAAGACGGTGGGCGGACTTACAACAAGCCACTATGCGCAACCTCCAGACCACGCAGACCGGAAGATTGGTAACTACATATTGTTTGAGGGCTCATAAGATACGATGGCGCTACAGATTGGACTAGGATAAAACAGTTTGCCTCACCCTTGTTAAAGAATGGATATTTAGGACAGTTTTCACGTAGAATCGTTTCTAATCACATTGTCTCGTTTAAAACTAGGACTTAGGGACTACTACCAAGTGTACTACTAACTCTTGAACAAAGACATTCTCATAAAGAATCAGTCACTAAAACACCTCCGCATACTAGCATGCTGCAATAGTCTCTGATCATTGAAAATATGCAGCGGAATCCACACCTGTGCATCTTGCTTGTTGGTAACCTTCTCCCCTCACTTCTCCAGGATATGCTTCACAATCTCGGAAGATCCTCCTATCAAAGCTGCACATGATTGTTCCGCGCGGCTGCTTCCATTGCTTGACTGTACTCCCCGCAGAAGAACTGGAGATGTACTATAGGTCGCGGTTTGGCGTTCCATAGTTTAAGGTTGTGGAACCAGCTGGATTTCTTCTCGTGCTTTTGTTGTCTGTGAGTAGCCCATTCATACAGGACCCGGACAACTTCTATGTGGCCCTTTGCTCTGGCGGCGGCGAGACAAGGATTCAGGTATTGCAGTTCATTGTCCCGGATCATGGACAATAGATACCGAAAGCACTCAACATGCCCCTTGTCTGCCGCCCGTTTAATGAGAGTCGCATATTCGCCAGGCGCATGGACATCAGCACCATGTCTAACCAACAGTCGAAGTGTCTTAACGTGGTTGTTAGCTAGAGCGTGGTGAACAGGATGCCCAAAGTGAGAGTGAACATAGTTGGGGTCGGCCCCAGCCTCCAGTATGGACGCAACCGCCGTGTTGTTCCCCTGGTAGACGGCAATCTGCAAGACACCGTGGGTCAACTGCACAATCTTTGCGCCGTCCGGGCCCCTCGGGCGCGGCTGGGTCAACAGGTGGCGCGCGATGCTGATTCCCAGACCCGGCAGTGCCAGGGGCTTGCCGGATCTGTAGCAGATGAAGTTCTCAAACACCCACCTGGCCCCGAGGTGCTCGGTGACGGCGCCGCACACGTCCTCCAGCCACTTGTCGGTGCTGATGCAGTTGTCCGGGTCCCAGTCGCTCTGGGCCTTCATGAACTTGGCCCACTGGCTGACATGGCGGATCGCGGGGATTTCGCTCTCCGGGTCCATGTTGACTTGATGGAGTAGCATCCATTTCGCTGCGCTCTTGTTCCTGGGCCCATTCACGTACCAACTAAGCCGGCCGGAGTCCAATTTTCGGATGGCGTTTCGTGAGACGATGATTTTGAATAGACCTGTTAGTTATCCGGGAAGCTTGTTAGAATCACAATGGCGCATCAGGAGGAAGGGACGAAGAACTGCTGGGTTACTCACGGCAGACACGCCGAAGGCTGAGGCAAGCATCACGAGTCCCCGCCGAGGCGTACCAGTCATTAGGGATCAGACAGTCCAGAATGGCCGTCCAGAGTTCCACGGGAAGGCTCTGGGCCGACATTGTAGAGTCACGCCGTTCAGCTGCACCAGATGGCGTGTGTGTCACAAGGGGCGAAAAAATGTATAGAAAGAATGAAGAGATGAACAGGATAGGGTTGGGTTCAGGTTGATTGACTGATGCGGGGTCCTTTTGGCTTGGCGCGAATCAGCCTCAGGAATGCCTCATTCAACCTCTTGACGTGGGCGTTTTCAGCTTGGTAGATTCTCAGAATGGACACCCTCCAGTGGGAAGTTGGCACTCTACGGCCAGTGATAAAAAACTTGTAGCTCTTGCCGCTGTCCAACCCATTAAGGCCTTGCACCCTCAGACTGGTTGCAGCTACCCTGTAGCTGCGCTTCGCTTCAATCAACACAGGCCTAATAGTCAACGAAGATCCTAAAGTCTTAACATCAAAATCAATGCACTCGGCGCATTACATAGGTACGTGGAGATAAATAGATGCTAAAATTGACGGTAATTGCAGCTTCGAAATTCCATCTAAATCGAACAGAACATGAATCACGAGTGAAGGAAACTATTGAGGGTGCAAGAGCCAACCTCGCCAAAATCCCATTGGAAGGACCTACGGTTTTCACTACTACTAACATTAGAAAAGTGACAATTGTACAACTCCCGAGCCTTAGAGACTGCACAACGATAGAGATTCTTTTTATTTCTACCAAGATAAACAAGGCTATAGTGGTAATGAGCATGCAATCGTTGAGGCCCCAGCTCCTAATCAATATCCGGCCGCGGTCGAATTAATACCCAGGATACATCTGCTGCATCGATCGTTGCCGGTTTCCCATCGCAGCTGACTTGGCGGCAATCGTATACGGGGGTATAGCTCTGGTGACTTGAGCCGCGATCTCAGGGGCAAAACCGTGCCCTCCCTCCCAATCCCACATCGTCTTCCCGTCGTGGAAATGCACAGTCAGATGCTCCTTGCGCTGGTCCCACGACGCCAAATGGGCGTCGCAGAATCCGCAGCGCGATGTTATAATCGGCGACTGCACACCCTATGTGCAAACCCACCGGGGGGCAGTCTTGACCTTGTGGGCACGCCTGAGGTGATGAACGAGGTTGTCCTTGCGGGTGAAAATTTGCTCCTTGTTGCATCTGGGGAAGTTGGGGCCCTCGTGTTCCTGGAAGTGCTCTTCTGCCGGATTGGGCAAGCCGCAGTAGGAGCAGGCCAGCGTGCCGTCGACGTTTGATACTGTCAAGGGACCATGTGGCGTGCACTTCCATCCGCCGAGACTCAAATGACGCGACTCCTCGTGCCGTGACCAACTAGACTTGTGTTCGAACGAGTCGCAGCAGAACGTGCAGCGGAACTTGTATTTATCTACCGCGGGGTCCTTTTGGCTGTTTTTGGACCCCGGGGGACGTCCACGTCGTGGCCGTTGAGTAGGGAGCGAATCACTTGTAGCGGAGGCTTCCTGGTAGCTCGTCTGGTGCTGGGTGTGGAGACTATTGGCAGGATACTGCTCGGTATTGCCCAAGACGCTTGCAGTTGGTCTGAATGCATTGCTCTCGGTATGCGGGAACGCATTGTACCATCGCGGTGTCAGATTTGTTTGACGATACGGATCACTACCGACAGATGGGTAGATTGGTGGCGGGATCTCTGGGCTTGGCTCAGGATACATGTATTGTTGCTGCTCCACGAAGTATTGACTGCTTGGCTGGTAAACACCGACCGGCTGTAGCTGATGAGAGGGTGCTTCATGAAAAGTGTTGGGCGCGCCCTGTAAGGGTGGCAACGTATGTGTTTCCTCGTTGAGACGAGGGAGTGTGGGAAGATAAGGCCACGTATTGTGGAAGGATTGACACGGCTGTGAGTCTAGGTCTGTCTTTGGCTGCGACTGCCACACCGAGTGAGCGGCGGTTTGGCCGACATATCCCTCTGAAATGGGGTTTTGGTCGATGGCAGAATCGAAAGGACTCGAAAAAGTCGAGGGCGGGAGGCTGTAACTGCTGAGCTCTCCCTCCTGCTTAAGCCTTGGAGGGGGTTCCTTTTCTCGTGGATCCATGCTTGAGGATTTCACCTCCTCAGACAAAGGAAATGACCGCACGATAACGCTGAAATGGGAATGGTTTTTGCGAGCAAGGAGCCGACAAAAACATGGAGGACCAGGAGGATGAGAACGGGCTGAACGCTCGCCGCAGACGCATGTGGTGGGTACCTAGTGCGATAGTTGCATATATTTCACACCTTATGCAACTATCCATCTGGTACTATCGCCCGTAATGATCAAATAGAAAGAAAATGCCCGGCTCTGGACCCTCCTAGATGGCCATTGGGGGGAAATCTACCTTGCTGTTGATTTTCTTCCATCCGAAATCCACTATTCTCTTACCGTTTGTTTATTCGAGGATGAAGTAGAGACCTCGGATTTCATAGGGAGCTTCCCACGACTACCATCTCGGCGAGCAGCTTCCAAATTTCGCCAACTTGGGCTGATGAAAGACACTTGCATAGCCAATGCAACTTCGATTTACTGTCAAAATTTCATCACAGGCCTGGCATCTCTCAAGCCGCGGCAAAGAGTCGTTTACATGCTGTCATTCTCGATCTGAACAGACCTTCGTTCCGAGCAGACCAGAAGCGAATCTCCAGTCTGCATACGATTTGCCTATCCATTCAGTTCAGTCTCGCTTTCGTCTGACTCGCGACATGTGTCTCAGTGTGAATACCAGCCAAGGCTTCTTCTTCCTTCCGCGCCATTGCTTTTTGCTATCCTCCGATGGAAATAGTCAGCCAAGTTTGAGAGTACGCCCATTACACTGTGAAACATCCCCGAGCTACAGGCGGAAATGCTAACATTTTATATGCAAACCGACGAAACGGAGCTGAGAAACGACTGCATCGTCCCATATACGCCTTTCCTCCAAAACGGCGTCGCTAGTTCAACCTTCATCACGATCACCACTAGCTTGGCTAAGGGGTTTTGCCACAAGGAACCGGCACAGGCCATCGAATGCGAACTCAATCCACGTCATATGGCCGCCGACTTAGATTCTAATGGTAGCTAGTCAGAAAAGTTCTGCTAGATTATGCCGGATTCGAAGACCCCCAAAGACACATCCCGCGGTTAGCAGACAGGTGAAATCTTAATATCGTTTGCCACTCGTATTATCCGAGAGACTCTCGTTGTATCGCTTTTGTGGTCTGCTCATATCTTCTCGCCCTCCCCTAAACGAGCAGTGGCCAACAGCCTGGTACGCTTTCGTGTTCTGATTTCAGGTGCAGGCCTTTAAAGGGGCATCGGAATACTTCGTTAATCAATTTTCTTGATAGGAGGGCTTGGCTACTGAAGTTTCGACTTGGCCGTGCGGTTGCGCCGTGTTATCCATCCTCTCCCAAACATCGACTCATACTCGCCGCCCATTACAGAGAGTCAGTGAGCAAAAGACGTGCAGGTGGTGAATTATCTCAAAAGTTCCCGTGTGCAGGGGCTCAGCGAGTCAACCTCGATCCTTCCGAAAGACCCAGCCAGCAGTATGTCTCTTGTTGTCATGAACGGCTTTACTCCGTTGGATGACAAGGTCGACGTCACTATCTCCGAGGCTCGAATACTAGGAGACAAGACGAATCAGGATCTATGGTATGCGGACTAGAAAGAGACTATACCCGACCTAAACACAAGAGCGAAAACACGTTGCGTGTCTTACCAACGCGACGATATACGAACGTCCCAACATTGATATAATTCCTCTTTCAGTAACCAAATTCTCCGTCTATATCAACAAACAGATATGGTAAACGGGTTTCTTTACATCACCGCCATGAAGCCGTCTGTTCTGACCTGCCCCTTGATGTCGCGGCGAGGGGGTTTCATTCGTGGCAGGCTCACCAGGCACTGCCTTGTTTGATTGCAACGGATTTCAATATCAAGCTTCGTAATTAGATAGGACGAAAACCTAACCTTATGGTTTCGGAGGTGAGAGCGGGCCAGTTAGGTACGGAGGCTATTAAACTCTACGTCTGAACGGGGCGGCGGTGTCATTGTGGAGGACAAGGAGCGCAAGAGTTGCCTTGAGGCTGCGCATCATGATCTTATATAGTCAAATTATTAATCGATTGAGTTTTCTATCATCACAAGTGGCTATCTAATAATTGAACTTATCAAGGGCTAAAACTTTTCCCGTCCAGAGATGCTACCATCCAGTGAGTTAGGTCTTGTATGATGAACCCGTTTCTATGTATTCCAGGATTAGATATGCAAATATGGCAATAAATATGGCAATTCTCAAGAAACGCATCTTGTTGCATGTCATGTGTCATTGAAGGCAAAGCGAGTATAGAACAACTCTTACCGCAGAGCAATAAGGGCCGGAGACAGCAGCCCGGCCAGGCTTTTTGCTAAGACTCTGTCTCGGGGCAACCGTGGAGGAAAAAGTAACAATCAAGGTAGAAACGTCTTTCATCGCGTAGTCGGTAATAACGGCGAGATTAGATATAACAACGATGATTTTTCGAAGAAGCCACTGAAATTTGTTGTCGAGAACGCACGCCATCTGATTGACCAAGAGGACGTCTTTTTTTATCCCGAACGCTCGTTTTTTGCAAAGTTGGTGTGCCTCCCGCATATGGATCCACAGAAACTTGTGGATCTCTGCTGTGCGGGCGGGCAAGAGGGTGGCATTTCCAGCTATGCACTACAGCAAAGGAGATACAATAAGGCTTCAAACAAAGATGAGACTTCTTCCTATAGCGTTTGAATTACATTTGAGCTTTTTTTTCTTGAGTTTTTTAGGCAATTTGGGACCAAGGTGTGGCGGACAAAACATAGAGCCTTTCTTGTTCTGGTGCATGAGCACCGGTTCGGCGTCTCATCCTGTCACCTACTTTGACGGGCATCAATCAAGCGTAGCCCGAAGAACGTGGAATTATTACATGCAAGCCTCCCTGACCCCTGAAGAAGACTGGCTGCGGTTGGACGCTTAAATCGCCCGCGTGATGCAGAGCATCTTCGAGCCACCATACCGTGCTCCACGGGCGTTTACTGCACACTGCGAGCTCCCCAGTAAGGAAGCTTACAAGAAGGACCATGATCTATCTAGAAGCTCGCAGGAGGCTTATTGAGTGGAAATAAAATGTGCAGGTACGTAAACCGAAAATCTCCGCCTTATACAGCCTTTTCACTCCTCTAGGGTAGGATGCCCTCATCCCAAATCAGGCACCATCTGATTCGAGTAAACAGGATTCAGATACAACGTCCGATTACTTTAGAGCCCACCGTAATCACGAGTCTTGTGAAAGGGAGAGCTAGCGTGTGTTCAGGGACGACTTAGATCCCTTGGGGTGAATACTCTTTGGTCGTACCTGTGTGCTGTAGCTGTTGCTGATGGTAGACTAGCAGACCATTAACGGCAGTCCCGTTGGAGAGGTTGATGAGCTGAACCCCCCTGAATATAATCACCATTTACGAATTGCATCAAGGCAGTATCTATGACCTCCTTCCACTCGGCGTTCAAGTTTGCTTCGCCAACGGACATGCATCTTGTTGATAGGTAAGGAGCCTAACAGCGAGTTGGATCGGTTTCTCTTAACAGCCTGGATAGCAAGTATTTTACCATGTACTGGCATATAGCTGTAGGATGAACATGAAGACTCGAATCCAGAGTCTGGGGTGAAAGTATCACCTGGCACATCGGACCCTCTGGCACATCATCCGTTTGTCTCTAAGCTCCCACTCGTCTTACCCTGGTGCTCGAATCTGCATGCTCTGTCAGGCATAGTCGATCCTTCTTGAGCCTCAAAAGCTGCCGACACTTGGACACATCTGCAGGAGGTGAAATGCAGACACCTGACGACATTTGCCTGGACTTTCCTTGGTTCGCATGCCAACGACAGCAACAGCTAGGGCCTCGGTTTACCTTACAGCGCTGAGCGCAACGGCGGGACCTGCCGCTGCTGGGCCAGCATCTGCCACCAAAGGCTGGGCAGGACCAGCTGGGTGCAGTCAAGCAGCCACCCAAGTGCAGCGGCGGACCTTTAACCTCACAAGCCCCTCCCAAACTTCCGTCCTGTGCCTAATTCTCTGCATCCATGTCTTGAAACTCCCTCTAACAACACGCACCCTCACGTCTGCCACTGTTGACAAGCAACACCTCCTTTCGATTCACGCATCGTTCAGCTACAACCTGCACAAGACTTTGTGAGTAAAACTAGTCAAGGCGCTTCAACACAGCACCGGATCCTGACTTGACTTGAAATAGCCGCCCCAAAAGAAGACAATACTTTTTGATCCCTCTGCCGCAAACATGGCCGCTGCCACCAACTCTTTGGTCCCCGCTCAACGCTTCGCGGCGCCAACTCAAATGCCAATTATGCCAGACATGATGGCCCCTATCATCATCACCAGCGAGCCGGTCAAGCAGGCTTATGAAGACACGACTCTGATCGTAGATTCGACACCATATACCCCGCGCACGGTGGCCCAATGGCCTACCAAAACAATCAACGGGTCGACCCCAGCCACTGTTGAGATCTCAACTGAATACCAGAGCCTGGAATCGGCTTCCCCGGGAGCCTACGCCACCTATACCAAGCCCCCAATGCCCACCATCTTCCGATACGAGTTCATCCTCCACAAGGCCGAGAAGTCACAGAAGGAAGACTACCCATCCGAGGAAGAAGATGATATCCATCTCCGCAACAAACTCGCTGCTGCTAAGTGTCGACGTAAGAATCAGGACGAAGCTGATGGCCTGGAGGCCTTGTCACGGGATATTGAGCCCAAGAACCATTACTACCTGATCCAGACCAAGACCGAGAGGCGTGATGATGTGTACTACCTTAAGAACGAGATACTTCACCGCTCCGAGTGTGACTCGGACCTCATCCAGGACTATCTCCTCGATGAAGCTGATTATGAAGCGAAGAAAGGTACGACCAAAACCATTTCCCAGCGCACCGGCACTGGCAAGATGCCGCGAACTCTGAAGATTGCCTAGTGTCTTCCAGGCATCTGGAAGCTGGACAGACTCCAAACACTGTGGCATTCATATCAACCGAACATCGTCGGAGTGCCCAGATAGGCCTCGAAGGATTTCAAAGTTGTTAAGACCTCTCCGCATTCAATTATTGGTGCACCGCAACAGTTTATGACTGTAAGACGACATCCCTGCCACCTTGCGTAGCCAAATTGGCTCACGGGGATCGTTGGACCAGGGTTTCATGGGACCTATCTATTCTTTTGGGGTGGTTTTGCAGGGTGTATCGTGTTCAGTTTGTTTTTGTTATTTCGTTGATTCGTTTTGGAGTGGTATTCTTATTGGACCTCACAACAGAAGGCTATGGTAACTTGGGAACGGGCTACTTGATCGTTAAATAGGCCTTGAGGTCAAGTTGAGGCCGGCCGCATGGTATTAACTAGCTAAAAGCACCTGTTAATCACATACCTTTCATCTTCAAAGTACGCCGCAGCCGCCTCTTTCTATGTGCCCAGAAGAAGTGCGCCTCTTGCTAGTTTATGAACAGCGAGGTGTGCTAATAGGCGACTTATCCTCTTCCACTCTTTCTCGAGGACCCATGCCCAATAGATTAGCAGATGCTACCTATCCCTCGATGGCGGAACCCCACTGCGTCGAAAAAAGATTGCCTCATGACGAAGGCAAGGATGAAATTGATCTACTCGGAACAGGAACTGGCTTGAACTGCCACTGATCATCATCGTCTAGCAGGGCCCCCAGTCCCTCATGCATAGGAGCTTTGAATCCGTACGCGCATGTCTACGCCTCTCCCGACGGGTTTGTTTAAAAGGAGCCAGATAAGATCCAATGCGAGAAAACTTGCGATCTGATGCGCTGCATTCTTTCCCGCTCTGCCTTCTTCCAACGAGTGGTTCTTCCGCGCTCCCATTCGTTTGATGGGGACTATCCGATGCTGATCCATCTTCAAGGGGGGTGCTGTGGGCATTTCGTTCGTTCCTGTGGTCGGGTTAAATCAACGGCACACACAGAGCGCCACTGCCTGGGAACATTCGAAATGCCTCCTTCTTATACATTAATGGTGAATAATAAAACCCAGCAGGATCTCCTAACATTGCCACGATCGTAGTGGGAGAAGAGAGGGAGTTTTGTAGGTCGCCATTGGAAAGAACTGTATCGATGTGGAAGTAGATGAAGCTCGGCTGGAGGTCCCAAATATCCAGGGTGGTGAGATTATTAAAGACCATGTGAGGAGGGGTGAACGTCGAAACGCGGCTACCGGCCTGGCCCAGATGTGAACAGGATGCAAGGGTAGAATTCGGGAGTCGTGCAATATAACCATTGTTTCTTTGGCTCGACCTCACTCAGCTTACATTATGACCATCACAAGAACAGAACAGAACAAAGTCATTCCATCAGTACTACATTCCGGGCTCTACAGAAAATACGAAGTAGAGAGAGAGTGGTTCAACAAGTAATTGTCCAACAAATTTTCACGTTGACTGGGTATCCTTGCGTGCCGGCCTCATCCGTAGATGAAGTTCTTACTACCTGCAGCTACGGTAGTTGGCCAGTTCAGTACAGTTGGAAGGCAACCACCGAATCAAATTAAGTGTGCTTGATTCCAAACCGGGTTGCATGCTAATGTGCAAGTTGAATACGAGTTAGCTGCGAGGCGGGCGAAGCATCAAAAAGTGAGGAGGCACAGAATACCATTCCGCTGCCTGGCTGGTGACTGCGGAAGGACGGCCACCCTCGGAGTACCCATATTAGGATCTCCTAAGCGAAATGTCGTCATGTGGCTGTCGTCGACTGCCTGGATGCCCGAGAAAACAGGCTGCAATGCCGCCAGCTGCCACGCAACAGTGGAAACTGGAAGGTGCTCACCCTTACACATACCAAAGGAGTAGCCTCACTTCCACCTGAGGCATCATCTCAAGAAAAACGGAAGGAACCCTCGACGTGGCAAATCCATCACTGTTTGTCACTCATCTCCCATCACCTTTCTCTTCCCCCGTCCTCGTCTCCTCTCCTCTTCTTCTTTTCCTCCACAACATCTTTTGTCCAGCATCATCCCAGACATCATCATTACAGCACCTTATCCGAAAACCTCGTGTCCCTACTTGCTGTGTGCTTGCGCAAAGAGTCCACCCGTCAATCATTTTAGTGTAAGTTCTTCCAGGCTGTTGTGGTAAGCATCTTTCTTTCTTTTTCACATCAAAAATCTCCATCTTCTTTTCTATGTCCTCTCTGCATAGTCCTCTCTGCATAGTCCTCTCTGCATATTATCCTGTGTTGTTCCACTGTGTCCAAGTTACTGGAGTTCCTTTTCGCAAAGATTTCTCGTTCTTACGTTTCGTTTTCCATTCTCCCAAATTGCACTACATGGTATCCATGCCTCATCCGATCTCTGAATCTCTCCCTTTCTGGCCCTTGAGTTCACATATTGCAATCTCCGGGCTCGCTTCTCTAGTCTCTTATATTCTTCTCTCATCATCCTGGATCCCATACCTGTGATCCTTGGTTTCGTCGCGTTGTCTCACAAGTTCTTGACTAACACCCTGTATAGACAGCAAATATCTTGCAGCTGGTGTTTTCAAAATGCCTACCTCGATCAAGTTTTCCCGTATCAATTACGATGCAGTGGAGGAAGACATAAAGCCCGGTCCACCGACAAGATTCAACTCTCGTTTCTGTGACGAAAAGCTGCTCCCGCCACTGGAGAGACCCAACGAAAGACCCTACGGCATGCAAAGATGGTTGCCCGCTGTCCTTGAGAGCCGTGAACTTGATCCCGCAACTGTTCAATTCGTCCGCCTATCCCGACGTCAAGGACATGTCCTCCTAGAAGCATCTGGCAACGCCATGCTCACCGGCCAGTTCAACAGAGCCACCGTTGAAAAGATTCGTGAAGAGGTCTATCCCGCGTTCAGCGAACTCTTCATCCCCTCTCAAGGACTCTTTGTCCGGCTCGAATTTTCATCACCAAAGGACGCAACGTGCTAGCTTCACGACGGCGACAGACCCCAAAACATGATTCTTTCACCCATGGATGTCTGCCTACGCCTTGCTACCTCTCAGATGGCAATGAGCGAAATGAGAAAGACTCTCTTGTCTGGTTCTCTCACTGTGAAACTCATCTTCTTTCCTTACAATCCTCGCATCCGCATCGAGCGCCAATACCGCGTCTACTGCCAACCTGACACCGGAAGAGTCACTGCCATCAGTCAGCAAGATTGGAGCAAGAAGTGGCGGTTTGCCGAACTTTGTAAGGAGGAACAAAACGCTGTCGTGGAGGAGATCTGGATGGGCATTTGGAAGATTCACCAGGCCATCACCGGTCGCTTGGACATCAAGACAGAGATGGACGCACTCATGTTGAAGCAAGGGTTCACGTTCGATGTTTACTATGACGAAGACTCCAGAAAAGTCATGCTCATCGACCTTGGTGTCTTCGGGGCCAACGGCAGCTGTGGATCCTGCTTGTTCGAGTGGGTTCACGATTTTGGTCTTCTCTACGGAATGCGACAGTCGGTTGAGTTTCGAGCAACTTATTGAGTGAAGAATGGAGCTCACTCCATTCCGTAGTAGACCTTGCTGCATTTTCAGCAAGCGTTTTGAAGTTGAGGATTTTGGACGGCGGATTCTATTTGCAATCCACCCAGACAAGGGGTAGCAGGTGCATAACCTGATCGGACCTACTCATCGCAAGTTACCTTTCCAAGTTTACTGTTTCGTTGAAGGAAATCCTAAGGCATGGGTCACAAAGAAACGCAAAGAGTATTCTCATAAACCTCATAGCTAGGCCCAACACGACCTACTGGTATCCAATACAAAATCATTGAATTACAGGCACGTTTCCAACATTTGTGGGTATCAAAACTCCCTATCCCCTCCATGATCCTCTGAACAGATGTTTCATCAACGCATCTTTAGGGATCGTTCCATCATTTGTGCTATGTGAATGTTGTTGGCCCATCCCGAACCCATTGATGCTTAGAACTAGGATATCGCCATACAACTTCGGCTCGGTCATGAATGATAGGTCTTTCAGCTCCTTCAGTGTGGGCTCGTACTCCTGCAGTTGCTCGAAAACCACGTCGGTCCAGGCAGCCGGGCCAGTCGAGTTCATGACCTCAAAGCTGGTCGGGTTGAGTTTGTTGACCGGTACCTGATACGCGCTCGAGTATCGTTCCACCGCTTCCAGGATGTGGCTAACCATCTTTGGGAAAACAGGATGTCCCGGCGCCGCGGCAATCGTCCACTGGCAGAACTGGAGCCAGTGCGGAATCTCAGCCCACGGGCCCCCGTCACGGCGGTCGAACTCGATGCCGACGATCAATCCCACCTTGCCTTTGAGGTGAGCGGGTATCCATTCGTCGATCGGCTTTATGTCGATGGTATCGGTATCGGTGTATACTCCTCCCTCGACGTCCAAGATCAGATAGCGCAAGAGGTCGGATTTCATGCCGAGGTTTTGGAGTCCTTGGTATGTCTCGACAATGGCGGGTTTATCGGCGAAGTGCTGGCTAACGAATTCGTCTGCCCCCTTTTCCCCTACTAGTTTGCTATAAGATCCCATATCAGTCGACCGTAATCAAGCAGGGAAGGTGAGTGCGATATCTCTCCTCCAGATTTAGGGCGGGCAAGGTCAACAATATCTCCACGATAGCTACCTTGGAGCGTTAAACTCTGCGAAACCAACTCTTGCTAACGTCGGTCTTATACCAAAGAAGTGTGGTATTCCAACACTTCAAAGCATCGTGAAGTGCCAGCAAAGAGTGGCGTCCGCCAGACAGGCTACCAGATCTATTCTGGGAACCTCACCCTACCCGTATGCACGAAAGCAGCTAGTGCCCCAGGCCAGCCCTATGAAAGTGCCACCTGGCAGCTAGTCCAAGGACGAAAAAGAAGTGCCGAACGGCCGGTCATCGAGAGATGTTTGATATTTGCTCGGGGAGACTCACTATTGATAATCTGGATTCATAATCAACCAGGATGGTGTGTCTTCAAGCACCTTCGGGTCAGGCGTCTGTTTCTTGCCCTTGGTGTCCCTCGGCAGCATGATTTGCCATATCTTCCGAGGTATCTCGAGGTGGCTGTGAGTTTCTGCTGTTGGCTTCTCGACGGGAATGCTCGTCGGCTCAGGCGCTGGTGGTGGTGATGTTAACGGTAGCACAGGGCCATCCGCTTTATCTTGAGTGCCAAATTGATGGCTTGGTAGCGGCACGACGCTGCGCTGCGCAAATCCATGATACATCCAAAGCATCAAGAACAGGATAGCGACAGCGGCCACCGTCCTGTATCGCCGCGTCATGAATACGGGCAGGACCTGCGCCGACAGAGACTTGGCCCCGTCTCGTTGTTGCGGCTCCATTGCTTTGGTATACGGAGGAGGGAAAGCAAAATGGCGCGGGTGACATGTCGCAGACCAACGGGTTAGGCGAGGTCGTATTATTATAATTACGGAACCGCTTCTCTTCCCTCTCCCTTGCTAGGCCGAGAAGGCTGAACGGGCGCCAAGCCACGGCGGATTGTGCGCTGATAATGGGGGAAATTAGCACCACCGAATGGGCAATTGGGGCGATCGAAAGGTCTTTTCTGTCTCACGGAGGTCCGCAGCACGATCGGCAGACATTCACAGTCCTGTCATCTCTCCCCCGCTCTTTGTGCCATCCCCTAAGGCTTTGACGCACTCGGGTTGCAGGGGTCCAGAACAAACAAAGTCGCAGTGGTGGTGCACATGCCTCGTCACGGACCAGCAGGGGCAGAGTAGGGCGCAGCAGGGAAGTAAGGGAAGTGGGAAACGTTGACGGGGGTTGTAAACGAGCGCTGCATTAACCTGACCCATATGGCCAGGGGCTCAGCCACGTCTATTGGCCAGGTCGTTTGATCCTGCGGCGGCTAGAAGCCTCCCAGAAGTGCCGTTGTTTGATGGGCACCACCAACCGAAGCTGAAACGGACAGACTTCTTCCCGGGGATCCGTTGGGAGTTTATTTATCCTAGGTACGCTTATTCGATCGGCTGTTTGACCGGTAGGCAAATGGAAACGTTGTTTGTATTCGAGTAAAGTTGTCTTGTCTTTTGTCCAACATTAAGTGCCCTCACTCACACCCATGAAGCCTTTGTTATTTGATGACATGACATCACTGCTGTACTCCATCCAACCAACCCCTTGTCTTGAGACACATGTCTCTCAACAACTGGGGTACCCAAGTATCACTAGAGATTATCTTCGTCCTCTTCTTTTCCCCCAGATGTCACACCTTGCTTGCCTCATTTGCGCCAATATTGAAAAAGGAAAAGTTGGTGTTGTTTTCATGTTCAATTTTCTATCACATAGAGGAGGCTTAGTTAATAAAACACAACACCATGATAATCTCCACGATGTGATACTTGCATGTGGGTTGGCTACAGGGTAGGCAAATAATACTAGGCTTCACTTACAAAGATGCGACACGAAAGATCTTATTGAACAGACTTATTAAGAAAATGACCTGGACTATGATGAATTTAATAATTTTATTCATATTTGAACTCTTCTGACTCTACAAGGTATCTGAGAATGATTTGTACGTGAGAGAGCTACACAATTATGCGGCAGCTGCTGGAAAAATAAGGGGAAATTTCCAAAACACCAAGAATTTAACAACTTGGCACCATACCCAGTGACACAACACGTTATAATCCAGGCTTTTTGCCCGGCTACGAGGCTTACGCCCGGCCGTACATGAAACTCAACACCAACAAGGCTATGCCCCTGAGAATGAATAAAATGTCGACCCATCTGGTGGTGTAGCGAGAGAAAGAGGAGCCGCGCCATCCGACAACCAAGAAATGGCTTCTGTATTCTGTATATAGCTGGGGCTCCTCCACCTCCAAAGACACCCCCTAGCTCATGTCCAGGACGGCTTCTTCCATCTGCCAAAGCTTGATGTAAATCCAAGCCCAGCCTTCGTCATCATTCTTCGAGACCTTCTCCAGTGACGCGGCCTGCGTACAATAATCCAAGGCAAAGTCATAGCGTATGGTTGGGTAATCCAGGGAAAGAGGCAGGAGAGTCCTCCTGGGGCTGGTGCTTAAGAAATTTCCCATTCACGAAATGAACATGGGCAGGGTTGACGGAGGCCTCTCCAACGATCTGCGAGCCTCGTGTCGAGTGGCCAACGGCAAGAGGCCAGGAGCAGTCCGACGGGTGTGAGTAGATAAAGAGAATAAACCACCATATATGCAAAAAATTGGAACTTGAATATCGTGGCATGCTGGTTGAGGGCTCGTTTCAGAAGCGAATTCGTTGGAAGCGGGCAGTGATCTTGGTGTGGTCACGATAAATTAGTGTGGTTGATAGATGTGAGATTTCGAGGAGGTGCAGTTCTCTTGGGGGAGTTAATTCACACTTGCTCGAAACCAAGGAGTGTGGGATCGAGTCGGGGTGCTGGAAGAGGACGGCAGGTCGTTCAACAATATTAGAGAACCAAATTTGATCAGCTGTCTTCCATTCATCTTTTCCTATATAGCCATTAGGTAGTTTCAAAGCAAAAGGGGCACATTCGAGGAAGCTATATTGATTCCCAAAAGATATCTTCATTCACAGGGAGAGGCGCTGAGTACCAATCACTCTCGGCTGTTTGAGTGAGAGGCTCGACAGTTCCAGAATGATTGTTCAAAAAACGCCCAAAGCGCTCGATAGGCTGTGGCGAACAATCACTTGTACGTGTTCCTCGTTGGTGCCTCATCGTCATCTCCAATAATATCCGAGAGCAAATGTCAGTACCGCAGAGTTTCCGCAGGTGACGTGGCGAGAGTTGCGTATTAGGTTGCGAAGTGAACAGCAGACGTAAGGTGATAGCGAGGACGATAGCGTTGGTAGGTCACGGCTTTAGGCGCAACATGGCGAGTAGCATGTATGGAAATATTTTCGGTATGGGCGAGCCCTATGAATAATATTTGAACCCCCTCATGTTTTACATAGGGAACGGGGGTCGGATGGGCCAAGGGGTCGAGGCCATGCGACGTGGTACTCGGGCCTGTTGGCACGGCAGGGTGAATCCTTGGTAGGTTTGGCACATGGCGAGAGTGTGGATTGTATTTTTGTAAGGGTTGATTGTATAAGCAGATGAGTTGGTTGTTAGAAGAGGGATTGTGTTCCTTGAGAGGCGAATGGCGGCTTTCATATAGAGGGCTGCTACAACAACACTAGACTGTTAGCTTGCGGCCTGTCTTTGTCCTGGAGCTGAGAACCGATCGATGAATATAGAAGAGCGCGTGAACTTATCTCGTCGTCAGGAGGACTTTTTCGTGGAACTCGATTGGTTGGTGGCTGTCGCTGTTGGCTTCTGCTGTTTTCCGTTGAACAATGGTCAAGATTAGACTTCTCGGGCCATGAACAATCCAAGGTTTATTTTGCCCTGCCGATTCGGGTCCACGGGCATCCCGAATATAATAGGCAAGAAAGTTGGTCAGCTTGGTGTTGGTATTGTTCTTCGATTTGGCGTTGCACTAAATTGAACAGGGCGTCCACGTGCAAAGGCTGGCTGCATTTGACAGACATTGTTCTCTCGGAGGATAGCGATTGAATGCTGTTTGAATGCCTTGGCAAATAGATGCGGCCATTTTCCTGAATGCACTGCGTCGTATTGCTGTTAATCATGGCCATGGCCTTGGTGGTTGCAATTCGTGATGCCAAGAGCAGGTGCGATGATGGCAAGGAAACTGCTAAATTTAGATGCACTCGCAGCCAAGCGAGAGGTGCGCGGGTGCCTTGAGTGCTGTACTGTGGGGTCGGACCTGCCCGGACTCGAGAACTCGATTTTCAGGCCTCCTCGTGTTAGTCGTCGCACGCAGATCTGAATCTACAATATTCTTTCCTCCATCGCTTTCCTCAAAAACACTCCATGTCGAGACCTACGGCCTATCTTATCCATCTCGCACTCCTAGGCACGATGCCCGCCTCCTCCTGCATTGCTTCCATCAGATCGACCCGGAACTGGAGGGCTGACTAAGTTGAAGTACTCGACAAATGTCATGCAGCGCCAACGATCCATCCGAAGCACCAGATCCTTCGACTAATAAGAGCCAACAATCCTAAGCCAAGACCCCACAGGTGAGGGATTCTTACTGTGCAATCTGCTATTTTTGCTTCCAGCGCTGACACTCGTGGTGCGCAATTGTGGGCAGGGCCATCAGCAGCAGACAAAGTTCTGTCACCGCCACCGTCATTTCTGCCACGTCCTCAAATCAATCTCCTCCCTCAACAATCTTTCCGCCCATCGACCTATATTTGGGACGCCTGCTCCATCAGCGAGTGGCCTCAATATCCGGCTTGATTGGCACTTTTCTATATTCCCAATTACATCATGGTCAACCTGATTGAAGCCGCGGGGAGCGGCAAGATTGAGCGAGTCCGGAAGCTGCTCAATCAGAACGCCAAGATCGAGGCCCAAGACGAGGAGGGGTACACTGCGCTGGCCAGAGCAGCAAACGGACAGCTGCGTACTGCCACGCTGCTCTTGGAGAAGGGCGCCAACGTGAATGGAGGCAAATTCCCGCCTCTGCTTGAGGCTGCCGCCGAGGGCCACCTGGAGATCGCCAAGCTTCTCATCAGCAAGGGAGCCGACGTCAATCGCTGCGAGGAAGACGCTGACGAAGAGATCAGCCCGATCACCGCGGCAGTGAGCAACGGCCATCTTGACATTGTCCGACTTTTGCTGGACAACGGCGCCGATCCCGAAGCCGCTGGTGAAGATGAACAGACACTGCTGCACACTGCTGCCGAAGACGGCGACATGACACTTGCTGAGCTGCTCTTGGAGAAGGGCGCCAGCCTGGCAGCCCTGGACTCCGAGGGCAACACTCCTCTTGCCTTGGCCGCCAAGACAGGCAGCGTCGAGCTAGTCAACCTTCTTCTGAGCAAGGGAGCCGACGAAGAGGCCCGTGAGCGGAGAGCGTGGTCGCCCCTCCATTCCGCTGCCGAGGAGGGCCACCTTGACATTGTCAAGATCCTGGTCGAGCGCGGGTGGGATCCTGACGGCACCGTCAACGATGAAGCCACTCCTCTCAACACCGCCATTTTGGCCGGGGAATACGCCGTCGTCAAGTATCTGATTGAAAAGGGCGCCGACATTGAAGCCACATCCGAAGGCCACCCACCACTGCATTATGCAGCCAAAGAA
Source organism: Clonostachys byssicola (assembly GCA_902006505.2). Lineage (NCBI taxonomy): Eukaryota > Fungi > Ascomycota > Sordariomycetes > Hypocreales > Bionectriaceae > Clonostachys > Clonostachys byssicola. The sequence continues at coordinate 113,300 of CABFNO020001430.1, read as the reverse complement.
AATGACGTCCGCATCACCAAGTTTCTTCTCGAGCACGGTGCGGATATCGAGACGACCGACAACGCTGGAAGTACCGCCCTTCATTGTGCCGTCGAAGACGATGCGATCAAGACTGCCAGGTATCTACTCAAGAAAGGGGCCAACATCTCAGCCAGAGACGGCGATGGACGTGGCCCTCTTCATCTCGCGGCAGTTGAGGGATCCACCAGCGTTGCCAAGGTTCTAATCAGAGCCGGCGCAGACATTGAGGAGGTTGATGGGACGGAGTGGACGCCGCTCGGACATGCTGCTGATGCTGGGAACCTCGACATTGTTAAGCTTCTTATCCAGAACGGTGCCGACATCGAAGGGCGCTCGGGGGAAGGCTGGACGGCCTTGACCGCGGCGGCGTCGTCCGGGTACATCGAAGTCGTTCACTACCTTCTTGAGCACGGCGCGGATATTGAGTCGGCGACTGATGAGAACTTTACCTCGTTGGCCCAGGCGGCTCATGCAGGCTTTGTTACCATCGGCAAGATGTTGGTGGACCGAGGTGCCAACGTCGAGGCCGCCTCCAAGGATGGAACTACCGCTCTCCATCTGTCAGCTGAGAATGGCTACTTCAACTTGACAAAGATTCTTGTAGAGAACGGCGCCAAAATTGACGCCAGGGATAGTCAGGGCATGACACCTCTGCACTTCGCTGCCGAGAACGGTCGATTGAAGACGGTCAAGCTCCTGCTCGCCAAGGGTGCTGAACTGGATGCTGCTACCAAGGATGGATACAGCCCTCTCTCGTCTGCTGCCGAAAACGGGCGTCTCAAGACAACCACATTCCTCCTAGAGCAAGGAGCGAAGCTCACTGCCGTCTCGACGAATAATAAAGTTACTCCTCTGCAGTGTGCTGCTCGTTCCGGCGAGGTAGAGGTTGTCCGGTATCTTGTCTCCAAGGGAGCTGATGTCAATCTCCCCGGCGAATTCGACATGACACCTCTGCACGAAGCTGCAGACTATGACAATTTCGAAGTCCTCACATATCTCCTCGAGAAGAATGCGAACCCTGATATCCCCAGCACATCTGGAGCTACAGCTCTGTGTGCTGCGGCTCTCAGCGGAAGCATTGAAATTGCGAGAGTGCTTCGCCGGCGACTGGGTGCCCAACCCCTCCCATTTGACAACTATAACCGCTCCCCTCTCTTCTTTGCTGCCTCTCGTGGACACCTCGGAATGGTTAAGATGTTCTTGAAGGGCAACCACAAATTGCTTCGGTCCAAGGATGCCTACGGATCGACGGCCGTGTGCTCGGCGATGAGAAACGGTCATGAAGAAGTTGTCCAGTACCTCCTCCCCTACTTCATGCCGTCCATGAACTCGCCAGACTTCCTCGGTAAGACATTCAAGTGGTGGCTCACCGAGGTGGGAACGCCCGGCATGCGCAAGCTGTACAAGCAGGCGCGGGCTGGTGCCAATAAGATCCGAACACGCGGCGAGCGTGACCAGGATGATGAGGATGAGTATGAAGATAACATCTGGCGATACTGCGACGTCTGCATGGCCACTCTCTCGGAAAGGGACCCCTACTTTAGCTGCGACATCTGTGACGGTGGGAGCTTTGTCATGTGTTCAAGCTGCACCAAGTACGAGGCTCATTGCAAGGTGGCGTCGCACAAGATGCTGTCCAAGCAACCAGTTGGCGAGGATGAGGACGATGAGGAAGAGGAGGGCGAGGCCCCGGCGGGGGGGAAGAAGAAGAAGCGTGGTACCGGAAGAAGAGAAGAGGAGGAGGAGCGTGAGCAGTCTGAATAGTCACCTATTCATCGAGTGGCATGGCTTGGTACTCATCAAACAAATATACGTAGCCCAGAAATCGTTGCTTTATGGGTTTTTGAATAACAGATATTGGATCTAGCTGCCCCCATTAAACTTACCACCCATCCGTGTTTGCAGAGACGCGTTGCCCTGATCAGGCTGGCGGCTCATGTCAACTGTCAACAGCAGTTGGCAACGTTTGGCCTGCGCTACGTGCCAGCCAACTCACCTCACCTCACTGATGCACCTCCCTCGCTCCACCTCTCCCTCACCCTCACTCTCACTTTCAAAACTTGACTTTGAACCTTCCTGCACTTTTCATCCGAAAACACACAATAATCCCAGACCACCCTCCTTCTTTCCACCCAAACCAGAACAACAAGCCCATCACGCCTTCCTCCTAACTCTCTCTCTCACATTAATCAACACAATACGCAACTTCCTCTTGATTCCAACCATGGCAGGCAAGCGAAAGAATAAGACTTCCTCCAAGGCACGCCGTCAGGCGCCTAGATTCTTTCCTCCTCCCAACACCGAAACACCTAACGAGCCCACCGGATCCCAAGACCAGCTCGCAGGATCCGAGAACCAAATCGAAGCAACACCCAGCCAGGCTCAAGTTGCATCAATCCAGTTCGGAGACCCCCCAAGCCCCATCAGAGTCAAGATGCCTCCCGCCCAGCCTCCCGCTGCATTCCCATCCGCCCAGTTCGGAGGATCCCACGCAACACCGTCCTCAAGCAGCCAGGTTGCCCCAACCCAAGACGAAGCCGCAGCCCTCAAGGCCGAGCGGGACCGCCTCAACCTCAGAATGAAGGACAACGCGTGGAACCGCGCCCTCCTCTCCACCCAGATCAAGCAGACGCAGCGCGACATCATGCGTACCAAGCTCCTCGGCGAGTACGATAGTAAGTCATCCCCCACCAACCAGGTTTTCCCAAAAATAAATAAGAAAAACAAGTTCACTGACTAGTTTCAGAGCGCACCGGCGACTTGCTCTCCGAGTTCATTCTCAAGCTGCACAAGCGGGACCAGGAACTGATCCAGCTGGAGGCTGAGCAGAAGATCCTCGTGGCGAAGGAGGAGAAAGCCAAGAAGTGAAACCACCGCGAAAGTAGGACCCTGTCTCCTTCATTCTTGCGAGGCGGAATTTCGAGAACACCTACTTTCCGGAGTAAATCGATCTCATTATTCTAACAAATGGTCCTACGGGGAGAGCTTTGGTGGTTATCGAGAGTGTACCTGGGGTTATCTGAGAAGCATGGAGTAGAGTCGACGCTTGGGGGAATAGCAAGCTCAGGTAGTGTGAATGTGCGACCGCTGCACCTACCATGACAATGAGCCTAGAGGATTAGAACGCAGCTCCAGATAGCCCAGAAGAATTCATCACGGATTTTAAAAAGTGCAAGCCAGTCACGGGCTGGTCATTGTGATGCGAATACCCTATAATTGTTTGTGCTGGGGCGATGAGTCGAGGCAAACGAGTCGCACTGCCTTGATTATAAGACCACTCGACGTTTCCGGGGAAGAGGATTGCCGCCTGGAAACGCTGCAATCTTGATCAAAACCCGACTCACTACTCTAGATTAGCACAGTGCTGCTGGATAAGAAGCCATACCGATGTGGTGCTGCTATAAGCCACGGAGAACGGCTCAGAGCAATGCGTGACAAAGGTCCGGAAGTTGAGGTTTTCCATCTCATCTCCCGTCGGAACTCTGTGAATGGCCCAACTCCGTTTCCCTATTCTCGTCAACTCCCATCGCAATTTGGAATGCTGTAACTATTAGCATGTGCTGACTTACTATTGATCACACACAGGGGAATTGTATTTCTTCGGCTCCATTCGAAACCTTTCCTTCCTCAAGCACCAACTCCTTACCAGTACTGAAAACGCAGCCAAGCTACTGCTTCTCGAAAATATGATGCTCTCCATTTTCTCGTTCTTTGACCCATGGCGCCCCGGCAGGACGACGCCCAGAGAAGAAGAACAAATCTCACCCAACTCCCGCAATGAGCAGGGCAACACCCCCCTCCACCTCGCAGCGATGAAAGGACTCAGAGCCGCCGCAGCCCTCGAGATAGAAAAGGGCGCCGACATCGATGCGACCAACAAGGACGGCGATACCCCCCTGCACCTCGCAGCGCGGGGCCAGCGCGGAAAAGTCGCATCCCTCCTGGTCCGGTCTGGCGCCCGCACCGACATCAGCAACAACGACGGGGGCACGCCCCTCCACCTGGTAGCCGCGACGGGGCAAGTCGGCATCGCCGTTCTGCTGCTGGCGGAAGAAGATGAGGACGGGTTTGGGGTCGCGAGGACGAATAATCGGGGGGACACGCCGCTGCATGTCGCTGCGCGGGCGGTGCAGGATCACATGTATACTTTCCTGCTGAGCAGGGGCAGCAGGTGGGATGTGAGGAATGGGGATGGGGAGACTCCGAGGGGGCTCTATGGGTTTTGAGAGGGCTTATACGAAGGCAGAAGAGTCTATTGTATTCACGCGGGTGCAGAGTGTCGAGTTGCCTTCGTCTAAGTGGTTCCATTAGATGTCCGCTCGGGAGGGTTACGATTCCGTCTTCTGAAGGTATTTGGAATATATTCAAATCGAATCATCATCGCAACAGCAGCCTTTTTCGCTTGGCAATGGAGTCATTTCGGCTCATGAACGAGGGAAACGGATGCTGAGTCGATACTATGTAAACCCAGGCGCTGCTAGAGACAATGTTGGAAGGCACTCGTAGGTATCTTATTAGACACCAGATCGTTTCATGGTTGCAATAGGTTCCAGTGTAGGTTCCAGGGTAGGTTCCAGGGCTTTTAGCTGCATCAGTGGCTGAATCTCTTCAGGTTGCGGCAGTCGCTCCTGCTTCTTTTGTTCGCAGCCTCAATGACGTCAATGCTTCCAATTGCCGTCTGCATTTCTCAATCCACCGACGAAGGAATCTTTTATTCTACCATACATTCTACCGCAATACAAGCATCCGACACCTTCAGGGCGCCAAAACCCCGTGGTCCGTCATTTTATGCTGATCACGTACTTCTGTTCTGGGTGCTCGTCGCTCGAGATGGTCTTGATGCATCCCAAACTGGCCGTCTCAGCGCCTTTGTCCCGAACAATCGAACTCATTTCTTCATAGAAATTCCTCCCTCTCGCGCGGTCTGGTCTATTGTCGAAAGTAAATCGGCCAAGCCGAGTATAGTGACCGACAACACCTGGCACCACTCTCAGCACCATGCCCTCGATCGTTCTCTCTTTTTGCCAGCAGTCGCCATTAGGGAGATAAAAGAAGTCCTCATCCCCCTCTGAATTGTCTGCTTGCTCTGTCAATATGCTTGTCTGGCCCGCTTCATCTTCAGAGGTTGCTTCTAATGTGGAACTAGGTCTGTGACGTTCTGGAAGTTTTCTGGTTCCGCTCCCAGAGAAGCCGCAGAATAGGGGAAGGAGATAGATATCTTCCTGTTTCCCCTGCATGTCCACATCCAAGCAATCCAAACCCACCGAAAACGTGCGGGATCCAAAGTCAGGGAAGATGACATGTGGGAACGCTATCGACCCAAGCCGCTCCCCGCTCGTTTCCCACCACAAGTGGCGGTAGTCTTCTATACCAGTGCGGTCCAGTTTAGCGCGGACGAGGGAGGCACAAGCTAGAGTAATTTCCCCGTCCGAGACTGCACCGAACAGGTTGTCGCTGACAGTTTTGGTCCAACCATCCAAAAGCCGGGTTTGAGGCTTCATTGCTTCGTATGGACCTACGACCCGGGATGCGCCTTGAATAGAGGCCCATGACCAGGTGGGCGCACGCCAGCTTGGCCTTTCGGCCAGCCGAGAAATGCAGATCCATGTGAGCAGTCTCAAAATGTCCTTTTTCCAAAAGCCCGCGAGATACTGATCTCCAGTGATTGCGTGCTGGCGTGCCGCAATGCCGGACAACGCAGGCAACCGGTCGGATTCGAGTGTTAGGTTCGTCCTAGAGTAGATATTGACTATCTCCGGCCAGTACCATTCCCGATCCTCAGGACGAACGAGTCGACGCGCCGCTGTTAAGCTAGCAAACCCTTCCGGGATGAATTGGGATCTGATCATACTCTGGCATTCCCAGAAGACGCCCCGATCACCGATATGCAATGTTCGACGCGACAGTAGCTTTTCTTGAAGCGTCCAGCCTCGACTTCCGAGGTGGGTTCTTATGACCGCCTCCTCGTATGCTTCAGGGGAGGAAAAGTCCCGCACACTGCAAGCTTCGTCTGTTTGGATACGTGCAACGAACCCACCATTGTACTTGGGCGTCGTGGGGAAGAATCCCTGGAATGCGTCCAATGCAGAAGAGGCAGAGAGCGTCACTTGAGAACCCCCATAGATACAATCCATCCGACCAGACTCTTTCAGCCAATCTTCATGATTTTCGGCATCTTGAATGATGCAAAGAGCGTCGATCCAGATATAAGAGAGCCCCAACTTTCTTGTGAGGCGAATTGCGTCATGGAATGTTTTTGGTAGGATCTCGAACGGTATCTCACGGAGGAATGAGGAGAATGTTTCGCTCGTAAGTTTGGTGAAGGGAACACTGCCCCAGGAGTAGCTGAGGGTGGCATATTCTGGGGTTCCGTCCAATGAGTCTGACTCGACCAGTCTCACGGCATCGTCACAAATGCGAATCAGTCGGCGCGGTCCATCATATCTTCTCAAGGGGCGACAGCCTTCATGATACTCCTTACACTCGGAAATCCAGGACTTTGCAAGTTCGACAGGATCCATCAGTTCTTCCCGGACATTTGCTTTGAAAGGATTTCAGCGATGTTTAGGCTACTTTCCAGGAAGATTGGTAGCCAGCTTACAAGTTATTGGCAACGCGAATGAGAAGGCCCTCACCACATTAGCTGTAGGCAGGTTATAGTGGGTGGCCTCTACACCAGGAAGATTTAGCCATATAAACTGAGCGTCGGCTGGTATACCCCAATTAATCGAAAGCGAACATCGCCCGGGGCGACCGAGATCCTTCAGCCTGGCTTCAATCCTCCTGAAGCGGTGCAGGTGATCGGATACGAGAAGACGCGACCAGAGGAATCCACACATCTTGCATCCACATCGTGAAGAGGCTTCAATTTCCTCTGTGGTGTAAGTTTCTCCCACGGTGTACCCCCGTTCGCCTCCAGTGTCCAGGGCCGGCCAGTGGCTAAGCAAGTAACCGCATCGAGAGCAGTATCCCTTGGAGACGTCGCAGTTTTGCATCAGCTGCTGCACCCTGGCCTCGATGGCATCGGTATCAACTTCATCTGACTCGAAGCGCACTTCGACTTCGAAAAAGTCGTCCCATGGGTACTCGTCCATCCACGGCATTGGCGCCCCAGTTCCAGGAGATTCAGATCTATCCGAGCTGCCTGCGCTGGCAGGGCTATTCTCAGTGTCCTCCATGATGAAAGTCCCTGGGTAGTGCTTGATGCCGAATGCGACCGCGGGTTGATTGGAAATATAGTTTAGAACAGTTTAGAGATGAAAAGCGTACAAAATAGAGATTGAAAAAAAAAACGCCAGTTGTTGTCTACACAACCAACAAGTAATTGTTAAATCGCTCTCGCACACACGTGATTAAATGCCCTTGTGGGCGAGCGTGAGGCGGGACTTTTGAATGGGGTTCATGCGTACCTATGTAAGGTCATCTCCACTTCTCCAAGTCTCTTGAGGAATTATCTTGCAGTTTTTCTTCACAATCGCAGGTTTTCAGTTCACTCAACTTAGATATCTTTCCAATTTAGTTACTTCCGAGATAAACGCTAAACTCGCTATGAAAATGAGAAAATTTTGAAATTTGGGAACCAATGCCCTTGAAGATGTGAATATCTGTGACAGGTATATCTGTGACAGGTAGAAGCCAGAAAACTCACTATGGCACCTACTGACCCTCTCCGAGAAAACTTCACATGAGAGGACACAAGTGATTGCAGCAGTAATAAGTGAGAGTGTCTTGCGTGCTGAAGGAACAAGGGGAAAAAAAAGGGCGGGGGGGATTTTAAGGGGTAGCCCATCACCAGTAAACCGAACTAATAGAGAATACAAACAAACAAATCAGAGTTATGAAGATTCCAAAAACAAAAACCCAGGAGTCACCCCCAAATATGGGAACCCCAGTTTCCTCCTCGCCAAGGACAGGAACAAAATTGGTCGCAGCAGGCGTAGTGTTCATTCTGTTCGGCCATCCTGGCCTTCTGCTTCTTTCGCCAATCATCGAGCTTCGTCTTGGCAATGTGATCAAAACCATCATTGCCGTCATCAGCACATTGAGTCATATACTCCTCCAATGTGGATATAGCTTTGGAGATATCACCCTTGCGAAAGTAATACTCGGCAAGGACATGCCTTGCGTCCTTCCAAATATTCGACAGCTCCGCATCAAGCGGAGTCTGGCTTTCGAGTCGAAGCTTCTTGATCCGTTGATCAATTTCCACTGCAACTCTCTCAACTCTCTCAAACTCCGGCACCCAAACAGGGTGCGACTGAAGAATGAATAGGTACTGTCCCATTATGTCGAGGGTGGTGGAAGAATTCTCACCGTTTTTTATTTTAGATTCCTCTACCAAGTCTTTCGTTGCGGCCAAGGTTGTTGTTTGCTGGGCTGAGCACTGCTTGTCCACATAGTTGACGAAGTAGCCGCGCAGTGACAGGAGTGTCAGTTTGCTTTGGCCCAAGGAGGATCCCGTCTCATCAAGACAGCGACGGTACGCCTCCCTCAGGCCATTTTGAAGGTGGGTAATGTCTAATTCGGCAATTCTCACCAAGGATGGCAGGTCTTGTAGGATATTCTGAAATGGGGCATCCCAGCCATGTACACCTGCCAATTCAATAGTTTTAAACAACATTTTGATGGCGGCCTGTGGCTGTTTGGCCTGGAGAAGGCGAAAGACGCATGTCCAGATAGTCGGAAGTGCGAAGAGACCACACTCCTCCATGACAGGGTCCAGCGCGTTGAAGATATCTTCAATTCCGAAATCCCAGCTGTCGGAAGGGCATTCAGGGGGATTCTTGGCAAAGCCGACCACCTTTACGAACAAATGATCGTACTCGTCCTCTAGGACTCGGAAAGGGTCATCAACTTTCCACCTTCGCTCAATTTCCCACTTCGAATGATATACTTTGCTCACGTTGGTGAGGAGGTCATCCATGATCAATTTGACAGGAATACTGTCGCCAGGAATTAAGGTAGGACGTAACGGGCCCATATGGTTATAGAAACTGAGTTGTTTGGATTGCGCGTAGCGGACGGAATTCGAAGGTATCGAGATGGCAAAGGTGGGCGCTTGTTTCTCTTTTGCTTGTCGACGCTTGTACTTTGGCCATCCCCATTGTACGAAGCGTCTCTTGTACATTGCTGGACTATTGAGACACTGGTTTAGTATGCGCCGCCGATAGACTAGGGATTTCTGGGAACATACCTGGCTGTAAACCCGTAGTTAGCCTTCATCAGCTTTATCACTGTAGGGAGAGGCAGCTTTTCGTGGATGTAGTGTTTCCATATATTCGCTTTGTTCGCCTCCCACTGCTCTTGCGGCGGCGCCGTACGTGGCGCTAAGTTCGTAGTCGACGATCCTTGGAGCGTCTTGAAGACTCCAAATGGCTGCAATTTAGGTGACTCTAGAAGCTCGGGCGGTGCGCATTCGTCCCCATGATGCACGCTTTGCGAGGAAGGGTCGAACTGGGATAATGTCTCCGCCGCTGAAAATTTGCCATGATTTGGGGGGCCGTAACCATCCTGCAAGGTGTTGACGAGGTCGGGGTTCAAAGTGTAACGGATCAGGGAATCCTTCTGTATCTCCTGCGGCTCTGGGATAAAGAAAATATTTGGATCCAAGTTGTCTCCTTGTGTGTGGGACACCATCAGCGGGTGCGATGCATTTTGTGTGCCGAGACCTGGAACCAATTGCGTGTTAGTCAAAGCTTGGGGAAGGAGCAAGCGCGTGCTCTTGCCGCTTCGGGGCCAGCACTCAGGTCTCACCTAGATGGAGGTCATACTCATCACCATCATTGACATGATCTATCTGGAGAGCACCGGCGTCTCCCCACTGGAAGGATGACGCAGCCCAGAGACGGGATGGCTTGGATATTGGATGCTGTGAGCAGTGCATGAAGTTTTCCATGGTGAACGAGCAATGGCAGAGGCGGCGGGCCCCTTTTTCTTGACAGTGGTAAAACTAAATATAAGAAGTCTGACTTTTCGTTTTATATTCGCTTATCTTCTGAAGGAGAGAAATGCGGAGGAGGAATAGAAGACAAGCGTGGGGAAACGCGCACCTTTTATCATCAATTCCTGTCTTGTACGCGGAGACTACATGATACCTGTCTTAGCTCATGAGGGAAATTGCGGTGCATTGAAAGGGCCATGCAGGTCGTATGCTTCGTTGAGCACGAACCTACTCAACCATAACAACGTAATAGATGTTGATGTGGCACACCGATGCTGCAAGCCAATGGCGAGCTGTAACTACCCACAGCTGCGGGCCTCGTAGCTGCAGGATACTTTCGAAACAACCCGCCGATCTTCATAGGTCGAGAGCTTCCGTTTGAACCTCTTTTGGGACAATTAGGTGGCATGTGTGTGGTCTGCTACCCAAAAGAGATCTCCCTCTGGGGAAACTCATCCTTGACCCTTGTTACGTGTCTCTCGGGCCCTATTCTGTCATCCATATCGCCTACTTCCGTCTTATTCCGCTAGCAACGGTGCAATTCCTCAAGTGTTGCATTGGCCCAAGCCGAAATCCGGCACTCGCTGACTATGATGGTCGTATCTTATTGGCTTAGAAGGACCAAAGTCAGCACGGGTGTCGCGATTCTGCGTGGAGGGAAGACGTAATTGTTTTTGAAGCATGTATGAAAGACTCAGATAATTGAAACAACATCATTATCTTGATGTACCTACCTAATGTATGACGTCTTGAGACGTGGCAGTATCTAGGCGATCCCCGCCCTTCCCAGGGTCTTCGCACAATTGTGTGAACAGACGTGCGATAACCGAGGTTATCATACACACCGGCGGGCGAGTTTGCAAGGTTGATATGATGCTGACCGTCAAGCTGCCTTCTTGTGTAACCCAGACTGACGTGGGCGGCACAGTCGCTAATACGGAATGGGATCTCCTCCGTCAACTTCAGACTTCTCGGAATACATTCAATCGGCCTTGTGCGTTGAACTACTAAGCGAGACCCTTCATCGGTAGGCGTATTTGAAAGTCGCCGGCAGCGATAGTGCAACATTCGTACATTGATGTTGGCGTGCGTCTTTCCCGAATTGGTATCATATGGAACGCTTTCACCATCCGATATCTCCCGTCTCCATGTGCCGCCTTCAAATTTGATTCGATACCAGCTGCGCTTCGTTGAGTTGCATCTCGGACTTGGTCTCTCCACAATATTGCCAATGAGGATCTGTGTAACCCCAAGTGACTCCTTGATTGCATCCACTTCCCCAGACAGCACCCGCACCCCAACCATATCCGGGTATCTTATTACCCCTCTTTATGCTGTCATCCTCCTTCATGTTGGTATAATGCTGTGTAAGTTCTCCCGGTGCATGATCCAACGGTTCGGCCCTCGCCTCGAAGGTAAGCGAATCGACTCGCCTACCGACATAAGACTCCATGCCCCCTTTCCTTTTCGAGAAAGACTCATGCCAGGTCATTAACCCTCTCTGGAGATAAGATTATAGCAATGGCGATCTCTCAGTTGTCTTCCCACATTATGGAAGTGACCCTGCCGAACTATTTGTCATTAAGAATGGAAGACCTGGTTCATTGTTTCGCGCTTTGTCGGGCCGCCTTACCGGGGACCCCCTACAGACCGATTTCTATCTCGCCCAATCCGTCACTAGGTAGCACAACGACGTTGCGTTTTGAATATAATTGTAGAAGTATGACCTATATAATTTACTCGTTTAGCTTCCCAACAGATCCATTGTAGTCAACATTATTCAGGGGGTCGGTTAGGTAGTAAGATCAACAAAAATCTTTCCATTCACAGGAGCATGTGCTCAAGAAGGAGCGCGAGTTGTCTTCACACGATACTCAATGCGCTCTTTCTGTCCAGTTTCGGTTATCACATATCAGGGTGACAGTGTATCAAGTTTTCACCTACTAGCAAGTGACCATGAAACATCAACCACACGTATCCCGGTCGTCGGTCCATATATAGCCTTCAGCAGCAAGCTGGGATAAATACTCCCCGTGCACAGTAGTACTTAGCCTAGCTAGTGAGTATCTATCAAACGAGCCAGGTTATTTCTAGAACCTCCAACGAAGGAATGGGAGAGTTAGAATCTCACAAAGTTGAAGTAACAGATATAATATAACAGCCAAAAGATTGTATGCGCGATAACGTACCTACGCAAAGAGACAAACGGCCTGACATATGCTCTTAGCGAAATTCTTCTTCGAGTTGTTTTGAGCCTGGAGGGGTGTCAGAATGCTTCCACCGAGCCGGAACTCATACAAACGAGAAGTCTCGCGCGACTTGCAGCCTCGTTCTTCATATAATTTTTTAAAAAGAATCATCATCTAAACCGTATTCGATACAAATACCAATCCCGAACTCGCCAAAGAACAAAGGGCGTGTGTTCTCCCAGTACATATAACTCGTCTAAGAAAACCCGGGACCATAAGCCGCTCTTTGTTATCAGTGATCAACTAAAACAATGAACAGCAGGCCAGTGAAAATCACAGGGCTCAATTTGGTCATTTACTTGCTTGCTGTCCCTGCTTGTGTAACCGTGCTAGACCCGCCTCTCCTTGCAACCGGGCAACGGCCGCCAGTGAAGTGAACTTCGGATGGCAACCGTTGTACCAAACATTAGTTACTTAACAAGCGTAGGTAATCTCGTCAGTGAATCACCGATGGTGCAAGTTACTTCACGCCCAAACCAGACTATATAGCCCCAGTTCCCTCCCATGATTCACCGCCCCCTTTCTCCCCTCCTCAACATACAATCCTCTCAAAGCAAGCTTCTGTATTCATCAAAAACTTCAACTCAAAACCAAAGCACACACGAAGCACTCCGAGCCTGCGCACCAGAGCATTTCGCAATGCTAGACCTAGACGCCTTCGATCGCCTCTGCCTCATCAAAGACGCCGAGAAGCCGGCGCCGACGCACGAAATTCCAGCGGGGGAACTCAACCACGCAACCAAAACCAACAACGATTGGGCCTCCAAGCTCGCCCGGAACGCTCGTATGCGTGACTCGAAGCGAGGACCGGCCGGAGAGCCCCAGCTGAAGTGGCACGAAGACGCAGCGGACAAGGAAAGAATGCACAAGAAGCTCCGCCGTGCCATGCACCTCGACTGGGTGGAGGACCTCGCACCGGAAAGTGAACACATCCCAGACTGCGACCTCTTGATCGACAAGCTAGACCAGCATATGGAGGAGATCGCCCTCCGGCGAGTTGTGGTGACGAAGAAGCAGGGATGGGCACGTTTGGCAATGACCGCTGCCGCCCTTGTCGCTTGCGTCTCGATCTTGAGGGAACTTTCATATTGGTAAATGGGCATCACCCGAAGAATACGGCAACACTCACTTGTGTTATAAGGCTTTAGAGATTGATATTTGATTTTGGAACAAGCGATAAAAGGGGGTCAGGCCCCGGGGCGGCACGTTTCAGCCCAACAGCAGCAACTGGACGATGGTGGGAAAGACCAAGTTGATAATATCATTTTCCTCACCCGGATTCTGTCAACAGAACAACAGACACAAATGAATTGGTATCTATATTAGTCTTAGTTTCATGTAATAACAATCGAAATTTACTTTATTTGCGACCATCACCACCACCAAAGTGTCAATCTGTGCCGCACGCAGAGTTTATCGCCGCTCTCCTTATTATCCGACTGAGTCGAGTCGTCTACACTCGCTCTCCATGTAAAGCGGAACGTGGGCTTGGCTATCGCCGCTACCGTCGAGGCAGCAAGCCGCCCCTTAACCACACGCTGCATGACTTAGCCTTGAGGCAAAGGGGGCCTGGAGGAGCTACAGATGATACAGCGGCCTTACATTCATATCAGGTCTGCGGGAGGATAGCCGTGGCTATAGATCATAATGTCATCTTTCATTCATAAGGAGATCAATCTGAACTAAAGCTAAGAGCCAACACACATCCAGCAAACATGTTAAGTGAGAGCCATTCCATGATAGTTACTTCAACCTTCCCTAGAAACATCTCCATGAGCAAATGATGCAACAACAAACTCATCCTTGAGTCGTACCATATCAAAGGCAGCATGTCTTCAGCGAAGACATCGATTGGCCATGATCCCACCCCACCTCGCCAAAAAGGATAATGATACCAGCGATCGATAAAGCATAACCTCGACGTTATTACAGACTCAGAGGGATTGAGTCCAATTCTCTCCGGATTACTGGATCCCAGCACGTCTGGAAACCCCTTGGTCCCGCGAGCCCACCTGTCTAATCAGTCACGCGTTCCAATGCGGTATCCCTGGGGCCATGGTATAGCTTAACCACAACATCGTACAGCTCACAGCGCGCATCAGCGTAGGGAGGATGGAGCTCTTTGAGGAAGTCTTCCTCACTTGACTCGTCAAAGCGTCTCATGTCGGCCGAGACGTGTTCGCCATTGGCCAGCCACGGCTCATCCTGACCAGCTGGTTGGTTCCCCGGTCGCATCTTCCTTTCCTTGTCCCATCGCCATAGGGCATAGCCGTGCCCGCCAGCGAGGACGAGATAGTCGGTGCCGGCATGGACCTGAAACGGGCCATCGCCGAAGGCGCGCTGTGTTGAGATTGGCTTCAATGTTTCTACATCGTAGTCACCGCCGGATAGCGTAGCTATGGGAAGGCCGTTCTCCTGGCGGCCCCTGATGACTTCAATTACAGGCGTCAATCCAGTGGCGAGAACTTGGATGACCATGTTGAACAGCTCTCCGTTCCACACTTGGATGTGATCAAATGTCCCCTGGTCAGTGACACCACGGCCTTTGCGCAGTATGGTTCTGATATTAACAGCCCAAGAGTCTTTGAAACCATAGTAACGATTCTCGTTGAACGATTCGGTGCAGACGTTGAACGTGAGAGCCCGCACGCAGTCCTTGTCCCATGACGGTTGCACGCACTTGCACATGCCCTCGTTGTCCTGCTCACTCATGTAGTTGATGAGGAAAAAGAGACCAACGAGGTACATGCCATCGGGGCTTGTTTTGCTGAAGCGGCGCGAGAAGCAAGAGCCAAGCGGGTCTGTCTGGCCTCCGAAACAGTGGTTCGAGGGGCCAGGATCGGGTATCGGATGAGAGACAGAGTGTCTATAATCCTTCGTTGGAACCCAACGATCGCCGTCCGCGTCGTAATTGTATTTGACGACGACAATGGTGAACAGATTCTCGCTGACTACAAAGATGTTAGTTGACCTGTTTTTGCGAAAACTTGTTAAGTGAAGATGGACTGAAGGGGGATGACATACCATGTACACCGCTAAAGAAATACACCCAGACCAGGAAGATAGTGTTGTCATCGAGAGGGTGGAACAAGACGCCGGCCACGGAAGAATATAAGTTTTCAGAGCCTCGGGGTCCCACGTTGAACGTCGGATGGCCCAAGGGAAGTTCGACTAGTCCCTTGGTCCAAGTCCACAGCATGACATCTTTGGAGTGGAAGCTGACGACGAACTTCTCATCGTAGGCGAAGCACTCGTCAATACGTGCGGGAAGTATGACATTGCGCCAAACTTTGAGCTCGAAATGGTAGACATGGCTAGATTATGGCCAAGTGGTTAGCGAGTGCGCTTCTGGGACCGCCAGTGCTCGGTCAGGGCAGAGTGTAAGAGCACAAGGAGTAAGGTGGGGAGCGCAGCGTAAAAGGAGGACAAATCAAGGAGTATGGTAAATGCCTACATTGTTCGAAGCCTGGCCGCCTCGGGGACTGGATGGCCTGCTATGGCTGCAAGAGTTGGCCCTGGGAGAGACGACATAACGATGATTTTCCCTGTCACGGCCTCTACCTTCATGAGCCTGCGGGTAACACGAGGGTCGGCGGTAAGGGGCAGCTTCGTCCGGGTTCCCTTGGCCAGGTCATCTATGAGGAGGTAGTTCTTGTTGGCTAACAGGACAAGCTTGCCATCGCCGCAGACAGTTTCAAAGGTTGGATGTCTGAGGTATATGCCCTTAGGTCCGCTGTCACTGGTGGGGTCGTCTCGTATGGTGGTAGTAATGTCGGTGGCAGCAGTGTGGGATTCAATATCCCATGGGACGAACATCTTGCCGCAGGTGTCTTCTGTCTTGCGACTGTATAGGCGGGCGATGTTGGCGAACTCTTGAACGTTGGCGCCGGCGGCCATAGCCTTCTGCGTGCTGATACCTGGGAAGTATCTGCGGCAGAGGATCACGAGAAGCTCGGGCCGGGACAAGATTCGGTTCCACTCCCTGGACACGAGCCTCATGGCGAGGAAGTCTCGCATGGTGAGGTAGGGAAGGATGAGATAGATGCAGTCCAAGGAGAGATCGGTGAAATTGGCCAAGGCGGTGGGAGTGCCGCGGAGCTCTGCTATTCTTTGGCGAAGATATATGATGTCCCAGTCGCTTAGAAGAGGAATCAGAGCATCGACGACATCTCGGCCTGAACGAGTGCCGCCCTCGCTGAGGGACCGGCGGGCATCGTTCAGCCATGCCATGGGCACTGACGAGGTCCGACCACCGGGCATGATGGATGAGGACGATGGAAGAATGGTTCAGGGAAGATGCGAAAAGGCGAATTGGGTTGGAAATGAATTGATTGATTCTTTGTCTGATAATATGGAGGAGCACCAGCGCCAGCACAAGCTCGGCGACGGGGAAGGGGCAAAGAGCGACCAACTGGCCGAAAATCAGTGACCGATCAATCGGTTGTATCAGCGACGGGAGGAAGAATAAACATGCTGCTAGGGCGAGAGAAATGGGACCAGCACAGCGGTGCTTCAATAAGAACACAACGTGATAGATTCAAGCGGGTCGTGATATCAGATGAGGCGGAGAGCAAGGCCTGCGATGCAATGACGGCTAGAGGCGAGGAAGGAAAGAACGGGGAGCATGCAGATGAAAAGGAGAGATCAGGCGAGCGGCAATTGATGAATGTCTGGAGCGTGACAAGTGCAGAGGGATGCAGCACCTGCAGAAGCACGCACACTCGTTGTGCGACCAACGTGCTTCTACCGCTGCTCCTGCGGTATGCACCGAATGGAGAGGAAGTACCAACTGCAGCACACTGCACTGTACAGGCGACAATAGGCGAGGGAGGCAGGTCTCATCCTCCCAGTTGCACTTTGGGCTGATGGGCAGCGGTGGGCTTGTTTGGCTGCAGGTCTGGCACACCGGAGGGACAATACAAGCCACGTCTTAGATGAACAATGCAACTGACTTTGGCATTGCTTTTTCTGCCGGCTCAGCTCATAACGCTTCCGCTGGGCCTCGAGCTCGAACGGGGCGGAAGTGGGAGGGGGTTGCGTTCAGCGGGATGGAGGAGCAACGGGCTCTCCCCTCCCAACAAAGCACCAGGATTAATGAGCTCTGCAACTCAACAGCCATGGATGGATGGATCACGGTTGTCCAATCACCTTGCTCAATAACTGCTCTCCACAGTTTCCACACCACCGGCCTGCACAAATAAGCGCTAAGCCAGCCGGAACGCACATCTCCCAGTTTGATTTCTCCGCAGATCTCAGCGAGGGCCTAACTAACTTGCTAACATGCCATTACGTAGGCCTGGAAGTCTCTGTCTGGGACATTGCATGCATGTCTTACATAGCGGACGGAATATCATCTACATGATAGCGAAGGAGACAACGCGAGAAGAGGGGAATCATGGTCACATCGAACATCCATGTCCAATCACATACACCCTGGTCCGCCGCCCTGCGATAATCACGCCAACATTATCGGGATCATCTCGAGCAGCCCCCCGCGACAAGGTCAAAAGGGAAAGAAAATGTAGACGCCCGGCAGTGCGGGATAAGCACCATCCAAGGCCACACAAACCCCCTCTATTAGCTTCATTTGAGCTGAAATCGGGACTGAGACATTCATGCCTCAGCAATTAGATAGCCGAGTGTTCTAGTCGCTGTCGAGGAGGAAAATCTCGGAAATAAAATAGAAACGCGGTTGTTCGTTGGAAATAGTGCTTGAGTGATGTACCATGTTTACATCATCTACCGGATGGGGTTTGTTTTTCCCCTAATGGTCATTGGGGCTATAATGCGATCAATCTGCGAAATGAGGGACGCCACTGGGCTCATGACCCAAGGGGCCATGCTTTCGTGCCCGATTACTATTAAGGCAGAAACCGACACGGAGCCAAGTGGTTGAAATCAAACATGGCACACCAGAGCTCTTCCCGTGCAAGCTGGAGACCTCATTATGTTATTAATAACCATTCAAATAATAACAGTAAAATAATATTTTGCTGTATATTATTTAGCTTAATATTATATTGATAAATGGGTTGATTATTTGGATTGTGTCGAAATCTGAGACTGTATGGAGGCCCGTGTCATACACTTGGGAGCGTACTGATCACCTCTCCATGCGTTACTACTACGAGAAAGATCCCACATGATAATTTCAACACAAGACGTGTCCACTAGATACCAGTCAGACCCAGAAATCTGTGTCAAGCTGGGTAGCCTGCCGGATTTTTACTGCTCTTATGCCATCGCTTAGCGAAAGCGGGAGAAGATGGGATGAGGCTGCGAGATGGTTCTAGAGCAGTGGTGATCTCGACTCCCCCAATCTACGAAGCAGTGCCGAGCACTCTGCCATAGTTCTAGATTCTGCGTAATTAGTAGTGCCTATCATCCACTACGAGTGCATCTTTGGGTGCCCTTGGTGACCTAAATTGAAGTGGCAGAGCAACAATCAACTGGACGTGATTGAGGTCAAGACATGCTGCAGGGTCACAGACACGATTAAATATTGCCATGCCACTAGGGGGCATAATTTTGGATGCAGCTACTCTCTCCCGTGGTGCCGCAGCAGATATTGACCGCGCTGGGACGACTCTGTATCCCGACATCTACTGACCTATCTCAAGGTTTGACTGACTGGTCTTCTGGCGGCTCTCAAGCTGGGAGGAAGATCTTGACGACACACTAGATTGCCCCAGGTCATCGTGTGCCTCGCCCGAACCACCCGAGGCCGGTGACGCTCCTTGATGAAAGCCGAGCGAACCGTATCCTGCGGAGATTCCGAAGCACATAATACCGCAGCCGACGGTTCAAACATAAGAGTCTTGACCGACACATACGGCGCTTGCAGCATTCCCACGCCAGAATCCACACGGAGCTGCCCGAGTCGCCGGGAGGTTTGAGAGAAGCTGATAGGGTTGGTCTAAGATCGTGTGTAAGGGGCGCGTGGGTTGGGTTAGGGTAGAACGGAGTTTTCCCGCCGGCGTGGTCGACAAAGAACGGCGGCCTGATATCGCCGTTGACCTTGTTCGCCATGTATCTACCTCTACGATGCTTACGCTTTCCTTCTGGCTAAGACTGAGATAACCGGCATGCCGATTCCAACTAGGAGTTCCGCCTTGTCAGGGTCGTAGGTATCGTGAAGGACGCCAAATACGATGTACATGCGCATATCCCATGTGCCAACCAGCCTTCTTCATCACGACCAGCATCATGGCCTTACTTGAGCGGCTAAGCATTGGCTCGCGTCATACCTAGAGAATGAGGCACTACATAGGCATGTATGCATGACGCTTCGTTCTCCGACATGCCATCCAGAGTTCATTCAAGTCTGTATCCTGTCTGACATCCTCTGGCAATGGGCCAGGGGAATCACGATCCCGCTTTCTACATCGCACAATATCGGTATCGGTAATATGTTCGGGAAATTGCTCATGGAGGGGCCGGATGTAGATGCTGTTCGCAGCCAGGTTCATATGCCGGTAAAGGGGGCTTCCGGCAAGCTTCTCCCAGACAGTCCCGATGACCCGATGATATTCGAAGAGGCAATCGATCCGCCGGTCGAAGCGGGCGTCGACGGTACCGCAAAACCATCAGCAGCCGGTGTGTAGCCGATCGCCGGCGCTGAGCTCGCGAGCCATCTCAGGGTAGGCTGTCGTCCGCAAGCTTAAGATGGCTCTCCGACCGGCACTGTGTATTTCGATCGGACGCAACCGATTCGAGCTACTCCAGAGCAAAGCTGTGCTCTGAGTTGGTGCGAGAATACGGCTGGAAAGGGTCGGCTGGAAGGGGTCGACAAAGTTCTCGGGAAAGGGGGCGTATGGAGATTTTAGATGTTGGAGGACCGTCGTCTGGTAGAACTATTCGATGCTATTAGTGCTTGGTCCCGTAGAGGCGTGGGTTGCCGTACCTTGTCCGCGAGTAGACCCCCTCTGTCCTCAGCTTCAGGTTGCTGCGGGTTCGCCAATCGGACCCTCTTGGCAGACGAGTAGTTAATCTCGTTGAGTTGCCTTTTTGTCGGCCGCGCTGGCGCGTCGTAGTGAAGGTCCGGACGTTGTATAGCGATAATGTTGAGCAGCTATGCTTGTAGGCACTAGGAGGGTCTTACGCGAGAACGCCCGGCCTGGGACTCAAAGGACCTCATTCTATATAATAGAAGTGCCCCAAAGTGTGGAGGAAGGCATCGAAGAGCTGTGTCGTATCTTCATTTAGGTTGGTTGATAAAGAGGCCTGTTTGCGACGCGCGCAGCTGATGGCGAGAGTTTAGCTTCCGGCACAAGCGCCGGGCCGCGCATCAGCCACGTCTGATTATGTCATAACCCCGGTTCGCCACATGTAAGCCACAGGTTCCACTCCGTCTTTCTCTTTCAAATATGTTAGCTTATCACTAAACTTTGTCCTTACCTAGGTAGCCAAATTGTCCAAGATATTCAGGTAATTCCTTTTCCAAACGATATCACAAAAATACTTACCTGACTAGAAATCTCAACTTTCCAACTACGTAGTTTAGCCTAAATTTTGAGCTTTATACGTTCCTCTAACCCAGTCCGGCGGTCAGAAGGCGGACGGGTATTGGGTAGGTAGGCATGCTGGTGGGTGGAATAAAACATGGCACACCCCCCCCCAAGGCTCTGTTCGCGTACAGCAGGGACCTTGTTTCTAACTACCAGGTAGGTAGGTAGCAAAATGAGAGAATATTATATTCTTCGATACTCAGCTTGATATGGCATTTATTGCTGGGTTAATTATTCTGATATTGTGTCGAAATTCAACGCTGAACTGTCTAGATGTGCTATATTTTATGTCAGTCGCTTGGCACCATGTCACTACCCGTGCTTTTACCCATGTGCCCGTACCTGGTCCATGATCTCCAGACGGCGGAGGTTAATTGCCATTAGGCTCTCAGATTAAGACGTTACTAGCAGCGTTTAGCCCCACCGCAAAGCCTCTACGATAGAGCTCCAAGCCAGCAACGAGGTAAGGCTTTCTTACACGAGGGCTGAGAGGGAAAGTGCAGATGTGCATCGCCTCAACACGTGACAAGATTTCACAACCCCGCTGTCATTGGCTGCCATTGCTGGAGGCTGTACTGCCGCCTTTGCTAATCCATGTTTCCAACAATATTTCTACAGTCCTTGCTTCCAAGTGCATTCCTTCGCGAGTGTATGTTTCTGGCCGGCCGAAGCGCCCCCGCCGGCTCCATCACTACCATTAATTCTTATTACCTACTCGCAAGGCTCTCCGGGCCAGTATCTTTGGCCATATGGCAGCGATACACGGGTCGAAATCGGAGAATAACATCGGCCGACCACCGAGCCGCGAAAGCTTCGAGATAGCCATCATCTGCGCCTTGCCCCTCGAGTCCACGGCGGTTTCGTACCTTTTCGACAAGTTCTTCGACGACCTCGACAACGGCGCACACCCGTACCAGAGAATCGATGGCGATCCGAACCATTATACCACAGGGCGCATCGATAGACACAATGTGGTCATCGTTTTGCTCCCGGGCATGGGCAAGGCATGTGCCGCCAGTGCCGCCGCCTACTTGAAGTCGAGTTACTGCAATGTACGGCTGGCCCTCGTCGTGGGGATCTGCGGCGGCGTACCCGGGCCGAACAAGGACGGCGACGAGGTTCTACTCGGCGATGTGGTCATATCCAATTCGTTGGTCCAGTATGACCTTGGAAGACAGTATCCGGGCGGCGTCTTCCTGCGCAAGAGCAGCCTGCAAGATAATCTCGGAAGACCGAACAAGAACATCCGCTCCCTGCTGCGGAGTTTCGAGACTCACCGCGGCCGAGACAAGCTCGAACGCCGCACTGCGCACTATCTCCGCGAACTGCAAGCAACCTACCTCAAGAAATCGAAACGAAATCGAAGAAAATACATATACCCCGGTGCTGACATGGATGAGCTCTTCGAGCCCACCTACCGGCATAGGCACAGGTTCTCGACATGCTGCACCGCAGAGTCCACGTGTAGTAAAGCTCTCGACCTGTCGTGTGACGAAGCTGGCTGTGAAGGCAGCCATTTGGTGGCTAGAGAAGCTCTTAAAGAAAAGCAAACTCTCGAAGAGGAGGATCCCTCCAAGGCCCAAGAACCAGCCATTCACATCGGCGTCGTAGCCTCGGGCGACACAGTAATGAAATCTGGCGAAGACCGCGATCGGATCGCCAAAGATGATAACGTGTTAGCCTTCGAGATGGAGGGCGCCGGTGTGTGGGATGAGATGGCATGTATTATCATCAAGGGTGTTTGCGACTACGCGGACAGCCACAAGCGCAAACGATGGCAAGATTTCGCTGCAGCCACTGCTGCTTCTGCTACCAAGGCGCTTCTCGAGACATTAGGAACAATAGACAGTGAAGCCAGTCTCGTTTCTCGCCAGCTCGAGCCCGCCCTATTGGAATTCTTACGTCAACAAGCATGCGCTTCACGCTTTTCCTCGATCGACCAATTGAAGTCCATTATATACGACTTACAATGTCGACTTCCCACTGATATAAAGTTTCATTCCGTCGTAGTTGTTGATGCCCGTGGCGGATATCTCCCATTCCACATAGAGACAGTCAACTGCAAGGATGTAAGTGGATTGTCTCCTTGACAGCTACACATATTGACACTGTGCTAGATTTTCGTTGAAATTCTTCGAAACAGATTCAAGGATCTTGGGGTAACAAAAATTGATCGGGGCGAGTGGTCCCTCGAGGATACGAATACTGGGGAGATTCTCGACCTTTCACAACCTTGGCAGTCTATCATCAAACGCGGTCAGTCGCTCAAGATGAGTATGGACTTCCGCCGATTTGATATACCGACAACCAAATGTCCCTCGTGTGGTTTTGAGAACGAAGGCCTTATAACAGATCAAGTCGAATGGTATGAACCACTTATACCAAAGCGATTCTTTCTACTTCACGTCGTTCGATGATACAAACCACTTCTAACTTGTGTTTAGTAATGTTTGCAGATTAGTCTTTCGCCGCATTGAGGATACCCAGAACCTTGAAGTAGTGGACCTTGGAACAACCACCTATCCCCTAAGCACTACCTTAATGGAATGGACACCAATCGCGAAGAGACTGAAACGACAACTGCCGGAGGAAAATATCAGTTGCTACAGGAATATCCGTATCATTGATACAAAATTCACATTCAAGGTCCGCAAAACATATTGTGGCGATGCATCTATAAACCGTCACATCCCCAGGTTGGGCCGCCTGGATAGTCCCGACTGTTTTGTTGAAGAATTAGCCAAGCGATGTGGCCCTGTCTATGACTGCATGAGATTTATGGCCATTAATATGTCTCAAATTCCAGCCATACTTATCTGCAGCTGACAGCCATTCACAGCAACTGCACCCCGACGTCAGTGTCCTCTTCGACATCGGTGCATATGATCCAGTCGACTTTGGTCCTTTTTGAGAGCATTTCTTGTCCGCCCACCCTTTGGGGCAGCTACTATCACTGTTCTCTTTGTAGCTCTTCCGAAATACATGTCTAGGTTCGTAATACTACGGCCCCTCACTTCAGCCAGCAGAGTCTATCAATCGATATGCAAGCCACCAGATGCTCAACCTTGCCCACTCGCCTTCATATGATTATTTCGACCAGATATTGTCCAAGAGGAAACTCCAACCATGGCGCGATAAGAATAAGACCCGGTTGACAGGACGAGTCGCATGCCCTTCGATGTGTGACAAATTCTGTGTTTGTGAGTGGCGGCAGGTCGACCCAGCCGCTCGGACTTCTTGATCGCGAAGGTCGAACAAGAAGGGGAGCTTTGATGAAGTTTACACAGTATTCTACGAGAAATTAAACAATTTGTAAGGAAGCATTTTGCTTTGGGGCCCCGCGTGATAGAGCTACTTAACGTCACAAAGTTGAGTAGAGAAACTTTCGAGGATCATCTCGAAAGCTTAATATACTATACAAGGTTCGCGCCCAGACCTTCGCAGATACAATTAGAAAGTTTCTTCATCCATGATCTATTTATTAACAACTCTATAGAACAATGAGTGTCTGTTCAGAAAGCCCTGATACTTAGAATCTAGGAAATGATGAGCGCTATAGAGCTTGCAAGATATGTTATGTTCTTCCTCGTCTATGATGGGACCTGGGACTTGGCCTGACGACTCAAGGGGATGGAAACCTTGCCAGGCACCAATGGATCTAGATGGCTTTAGCCTTTGATAGATTGTGTTAGTCCTATGAGATACCTTGTTCCAACTTCATATGACTTTTGGAGCATTTCCTTCCCAACTAACCAAGGATTGCCAAACTCCAAACTCTAAATATCGAGACAATAACCTAATCGACAGCTTCTGATCAACAGATGTCTAAGCTAAGTAACAGAGCTAGAATCAAGGCCCTGCATGCAGCTTCACGACCTGTAAACCTGGGCCTCGATGACTTATCATAGCTCTTGGAGTGTATATTGAATTACAATATCATTGAAAGGCGAAAATTAAAGAATATGTAAACGGCTCTAAGGAAAAGAAAGAGAGACTTCAAATTCAGTCGGATCTCGTGTTAGATTTGCTACCAAAATAATTGGAACCCAATGACATCCAAAGATTAAATTGCGATTCAATGCTGAACAGATGACCCTTTTCTGCGATTCCAAATCAATCCCATATTCTCTTCTTTGCCCTCCACCTAATTACTCATAAGATCATGCCCGTCTACCCCTCTTCAGTGTGAGAGTCGTCAGATCACAGACTGGCCCCCCGGGAAGGCGCTGTGCGTATCATGCTGGGTTGCAAGTTGCTCAGAGACGGCGGCTGCTCGGTCTGGCTCCAGTGACTGGACAGTCTCGGGCTTTGCATCGGCCTCGGGTCTCTGGGGACCCGATCGTGTGCGCACTATGGTCCGCTTGGTTGTGCGTGCGAACCTCGTGAAGGGCTCCCATGCCTCGATGAGCGCCTGCGCAACGACACCGAGCGCGGGGAATAAGGCTAGCACTTTTATTGGAGGGATCGGGGCGCCCACGACGCCGCTCATGATGGCGAAGAATATCGCGGTAGCCATGAACTGGTGCTTTGGGGAGAGACCCATCTTGGAAATGGCGCTGGAGGGTTGGCCGGTGTCGTGTTGAAGCGATACGAAGCGCGATACGAAGCGGCAAATTGTTAGTTTGATTGAAAGATGTGTAGATAAATTGTTCAAGCCCGCTCGAGGGGAATTGAAATTGAAGAAGTACGAGACCAGCTCGAAGAAAGTTTTCGTGTGCACGGCAAGGTTTGTTTGGTCCAGCGAGGGGAAGAAAAGGTTTGCGTCCTTGAGGTAGTAGGACGCGCCTGGGTAAACAGGCGATCATCGTGATGGGCATGAATTCCCTGAAGTAGTTAGCAGCTGATCGGCGATTGTGAATTCTTTGTATCTGGGAGGTGTAGATATGTCCCTCCGTGTAATGGTGATGAAACCCGTGGGAAGTGGCCGAGTACATGCAAGCACCGTAGACTCAACAAGATGCCCCCGACGATAGCTTCCAATTGCCCGTCCATTTACGTTGACAGATGCGGAGCTGAGCCCTCTAATCAGACAGCCAAAGGGATACTGGTGTCGGAGATCGGAGGCATGCGCGCCAACAGGCATGTTGATGAGAAATGTTTCTCCCGGCTTGATACCATTGATCTGTCGAGCAGCCTACTCAATCGCCCCACGAATGAATCATGTACAAATTTACAATGGTTAAGATCCTCCCGTGAGAGTCTACACCAGACGATCTTCGGTACACTGTCAAAGGTGCCTGTCACTTCGCGGATGCCTGCTGGTCTTGTTATCTATCCAGTTTCCACAAGCGGTATGAGTCAAACCTGCGTATCCAGCATTGTCGGGAAAAGCGGCTCAGGTGTAAGCCAGTAATGTCGACCCATGCTCCCAGCACGGTCACGATATACGCAATACGCCGACTGGGATACATGACATTTCTCGCTAGGCAAATGATCCAACCCTTTTTTTATGATCGACCAAGCCATTTTTGTCGAAAGCGCCATGCAGAACGAGCGGTGGTGCGACAACACCATCCCACTCATGTCAGAAGCAACGATTGTGGATCACGAGAGGCCTCATATCAAACGCAACTGGAGAGCCTCCGCGGAAAAACGAGTCAACAACGCTATAAAAATTCGAGTGTTCGCACCCAAATACTCAATAATCACCAACAAAATCATTGTTTCCAACTCTCAAGAACACAATCAATTATATTCTCCAACTTCCCAAGAACACAGTCAATTTCCCCCGTCTTTTTCCGACTTCTCAACAAACAACCACCATGCACGCAACCATCAACCCCGCCATCCTCTACTGGGGCACTCCCGTCGCCATCGTCTCCACCGAGAACGAGGACGGCACCTTCAACCTCGCGCCCACCACCTCCGTCTTCTGGCTCGGCCACCGCTGCGTCCTCGGCCTGGCCGCCGAGAGCAAGACCCCGCAGAACATCCTGCGCACCGGGCAGTGCGTCGTCAACCTCCCGGACGACACCCAGACGGGCGCCGTCAACGGCCTCGCCAAGACGACGGGCACGGAGGTGGTGCCCCCCGGCAAGATCAGCCGTGGGTACTCGTTCGTCCACGACAAGTGGGCCGCCTCGGGCCTGACTCCCCAGGCGTCCCAGGCCATCCGCCCGCCGCGCGCGAGGGAGTGCCCCGTGCAGATGGAGTGCGAGCTCGCCATGGCGCACGAGATGTGGAAGGACCTGCCGGAGATGGCGGGTGTCATCCTCATCATCGAGTTGCGCGTGCTGCGCGTCCACGTCGAGGATGGCCTCCGTATGAAGGGGTACGAGAACCGGGTCGACCCTGACAAGTGGCGCCCGCTCATCATGTCGTTCCAGGAGTTTTACGGCCTGGATGGGGGGAAGAAGGGTCCGAGCAGGCTGGGCGAGATTGGAGAAGAAGAGTACCGCATGCTCGCTGATGCTGATGCTAAGCACCCTGTCGAAGAGGTTGATATCATCGCCAGCCAGGAGCTTGTTTAGAGCATCCTTTAAGATGAGGAAAGCATTCTTTGCATTGAATAGGGGGCATAGGGAGCTGGAAGAATGATGGAAGGATTTTCTGCCTCGGCTCAGAGGATACCGACAGCCTGATGGATTGATTAAGGACGTCTTCGTCAAGTTTAGATAGGCAATTAGATAGACAATTAGATAGAGATTATAGATAAATGGCAACCGATGGTTCCTGTTTTGCGAACTTAGTCTTACAGAAATACTCTTTGGCTGAAGTCGTTGTATTGAACTAACAACATGAACGCACCAAGATCGACACTATAAAGGAGTCGGGGAGGGAGGACGGTAGAAACCCATTATCCCCTCCTCTACTTTGAGGTAGTATGGGCTATTCAACTGGCCGCTGACTTGTTTGAATATGCCTTTGTGGAACATCTATCATACTTCTGGAACCTTCGAGCTTCAAGAGGTCCGAGACTGGCTACCAACACGAAGCGGATATAAATTAAGTGCGATGTTATAGGGACAACTTGAGCATCACTCTCGGCCCCGGCGTCTCCGATGATGGAAATTGCTGGCAGATAACAATATCAATACGCCTCTAGACGTGTCGAAGTTCAATTATGTCGTGCCGTCGAGGAGAAAAAAATGCCGAAAAGGTCTAGCAACACCTGATCCCCCACTCGAGTGTCACTGAGCCCGGGGGCTTATATCGCTTCATAAGTCTATCATGTACGGTGGGTGGTATTGCCTGGCACACTGACGACGTGGCATAGCAAGTGAAGTCTTGTTATTATCTGGATGCAAGCATCTAACCTCAACGGCCCCGTCGCTTGGTGGTTCAAGACCCGGAGACTGGTCAGCTTAGCCCCTGAGAATTGACGTGGCTGTAGAACATACTAGAATTCAAGCTCTTCATCTGGCCTTGTGCATCGTTGACGCACCTCCACGTGAACCGTCCGTTGTCAGCTGATGCATGTCTCGTCAATGCAATCAATGCTGGCAAGGTGTTACTCTGGTCCCCAGCGAATAGCAGCCTTCCGACGACAGTGATAATGACGTCGCGCCTGCCATACCAACGCCGGGGGACGTGTATAAGAGAGCTTGCATTTCCCATCTCCTCTTCACTTTTCTCCATCTTACATATACATGCATTCACAGGCGTTAATCAACTTTGCAAGCGAACTGAAGCTGCCACGCAACCCGCTATAACCAAACCACTGCAATCGGCACGATGCCTTTCTTCTACTCCGCCAGCACAAGCTGGAACGTCTCCTCCAACATCAACCGCAATAGCCACATGAGCTCGCACTCCTACTCCGAGCAGACCCGCACCACCCCCGAAGGGACGACGGTGCGCACCGCCTACCAGCAGAACAACGACCCCGTCGAGTTCACCGAGGAGCGTTTCGGGCCCGGGCAGAGCCGCCTGCACCGCTCCGTCGACCAGAGCACCGCCACCCGTCGTGTCGAGGATGTGACCGACCAGGAAGCCTGCCGATGCGGGCAGCGGGCGGTCAAAGAGACACATGTTGAGAAGAAGAAGGACGAGCTTGACGCGAAGAAGGAGTGAGGCTCCTGCGTGGACTGGTTTCGATATTGTTTGTAGTCAGGGCTGCGAGGATTATCTTCTATTTTTGAGCTGGGAGAACGGTACTTTGAGGAAATAGAATGATATGCAATTCAAACTTCGTGATAATTCCCATGTCTTGTCTGTGTATGTCTCCGTCTGTCCCTGATATGAGTCTGCTATCACAAACACGTCAGCATCATGATATGCGTATCTGCATCGCATGCCTATCACTGAGTCAATTGCAGCGCTTAAATGTCCGTCCTAGCAGTGATTGCATGTGTATAATAAATGCCTGCCCCAATTCCCAGTTGACTCATGCCGCTTCGTTGCAAATTCCTTGTTAGGGAGCCAGTGCACCAAAATCCCAATGCCACTGTTCCTTGCATGTTGCCTACCTAGTGGCATCCGATCCTGTATGCCTCTGCCAATACCAACGAGATACGTCGCACTTATGCAGTGAGTGCATTTTTGTCGCAGGAGAGGCAACGACTGATGTGGGTGCAGCTACCGCGGAAGGATGCTCTCTCTATACCTACCCTAATTCTTGAAGTGGCAGGTGCCTCTCACGCAACAGGCTGGTACCAGCAAGGCGTCGAATTTCACATCTCTTCTACTAACCACGGGCTGGGCCAGCGAAGAAGACAATCAACCTCGGCAATTCTGTGTCGTCGATGATGTGCCCACACGCAGTGGGTTGATGCGACCGAACTGTTACTTACCTTGCGCAAGTAGGGAGCACGCCGACGGATCGACCCCGAATGCACAGGACATAACGCTGTGGTCGAGGCAGTTCCTAGGTCGACCGAGGGCGGTCTATTTGGCCGCACGTCGTCCTACGAAGCCTCTACGTGGTCCTTTGATCATTCCATGTCGGTGCCGATGGCGACCAGGCTTCGCAATGCACCACCAACTTTCCAGCAGTTGCGTACGGACCATTTCATTTATGAAATCTAAGAGGTGCGTCCGGAAGCCACTCTAGTCAGGAGATATACTGACTCAAAACAACATTATTGGTGTCTGAGCTGGCCCTTCTTTGTAACCCCCTTAACCCTATCTATCAACAACGTTGTCAGGCTGTTGATACAAGCCCTCCTAACCAAGCTGCTTTGTTATAACGAAATTCCAGAAATAAGCCATTTCACCCACCACATGCCACAAAGTTTAAGGGACTGGACAACTAGTTCCCGATGTTCAAGTGTTCAGAGCATTCTCTATCAACCCAAGCTATATACCGCCAATCTTTTGGTCAATTGTCCCCCTCCTGTAGGCATTTCCCTATTCACTTTTCTTCTTTACCAAGCCTAACTATCCCAGTCTTTTTTTTTAGCAAGTACAGAGACCACTTGTTGTTTCTCTTTTGGCGTTTACATATCCGGTAGCTTCATGGCTTTGCGCGCGAAACGATTCGACGGCGTAAACTTCCATCCCGGAGGGGGCAAATCAGGTGCATCTCTCCCTTCGTACCTCTTCTTCGCTTCTTCTATCCTTGCCTCCGAGAGATATCTGGAAAGGGGGAAGCCGATCTTGCCCTCCTCGTCGACCTCTCGCTTCCGCGCCCTCCACACCTCGTCGGTGTCGGACTCGGGGCGGAAAAGGCACCCGCCAAAGTCGATGTAATAGACCTTGTACTGCCCGCCGCCCGCATCCCTCGAGACGATGGTGTTCCGGAGCACTATGTCGTGGTTGATGAACGGGTGGTCGATGATCTTGTTCACCTTCTCGATGGCTTGTTCGAAGATGGCCGGCCACTCGACCTCGGGCACCTTGTCATCCAGCTCAGTCAGTGGAAAGCCCTGGATGTAGTCGAGCAGGACGCCCTCAACTCCGGCAAGCGGGTGGGAGCTTTGTCCGGGCGCGTTGCGTAGATCTAGCTGCACGTCGGCGTGGAAGACCGGGACGGCATCCCCCTGGAGATGCACGAGATGGTCATACACCAGTACTTCGGTCTTGTTCATATTCGCAGCGTAGAGCGCGAAGTAGGCCTCATTTTGAGCTATGCCCCAGGCGATATCCAATGATGGAGCATAGGAGAGCTCAGGCATGCCGCCCTCATCTAGGAAGTTGAGGAACTGCCTCTCCGTCTCCCGGGTTGCCGGTCCGTCGATTTCCAGTGACTCCCGCAAATGGGGAGAGAACCGACGGTCATACATCTTTAGGATCAGCTTTTGGGGTTCAATGCCAGGAGCGCAAGGATCTTGACCCTGATCTACAGCCTCGAGAAGCTCGACAACCATGACCACGGACATTGTGGATGGTTGCAGAGTCTTCACGATCCTGGCCCTTACATAGCCACCATTTTCAAGGTTGCGAGAAGACTTCTTGCCGACAGACTTAATCTTCAGGTTGAGGATGTTGCCGGTGTAGTATGGACTATATCATCTAGTTAGATTAAGGGGATCGACTAAGGGAATGTGTTCGTCTTTTTACCTAGCTAACGGGGCTTCCATTTTGTATGTCTTGGAGCTTCACGGGAAGCAGAGCGATGGAGGATGCACTGGGATGTTGGAGTAACCATCTGGCAGGGTTTTATATTGTATCGAGATATCCGCTACTGACTTTGACTAAGACGCACACCTTGAAAAGAACATCAATACTAGTCTAGGAACATCGCGTGCGAGGTACACTTACAGCCTTGGATTGATGGTGGGTGAAAGGGAGGATAAATCAAGGCAGCCAGCAGTGTTTCTCACACAAACAAGTGATTTGGGCGAGGGTCAGTGTATCGTACGAGATCCGCGGGGCACAAAGAGCATCAAAAGGAAGAATAAAAGGAAATCGTCCGGCTTGTGTGAGGCCGCACAAGCACAAGAAACAAGGATTGATGGTGACACACAAAGAGCGGTAGTCCCATTGCGTCCACACCTTGTGAGTGATTGTTCTCTTCACCAAAAGAAGCTTGGCAACTCCCAACATTAGAACTGCGAGAGACAATGAACACTTTTTGAACGGTCTGTGTAAGCCCATAGATGCTAACTCCTGAATAAAGGGGTAGGTTTTTGTATAGCCCAATCGAACTCAATGCAATCAATCAACGCATCCATGTAGTAGTTAAACTACCAGTGCAGTATTCTGCCTTGGCAAAAACCAGTGTTAATCTATCACCCAGGTTTGACTGTCAATATCAAGTTTGAAGTCTGCAACACATGGGTCTTGAATGGCCGAACGGAGAAGTGATAGGTGAGATAGCACAGGTAGTATTCGATTCGTTCATATGTTCAAATTCCAAGTAATAAGAAAATCTATCTGCTCATGGACGCTAACGGAAACCCAAAATTACATAAGACTCATTATACAGCAAGACAAGATCCTCACTCTCAATCCCTGAGAATTGCAAGCTACCATGTAATTGACACAGCTTTACCCTCCCAGTCCCGTACAGCTCCTTCATCGACGCTGAGCAGCTTTTCGTAGATCCACCTGCCCACGGCGGCCCGTGAGATGGTGTATCCAACTTCCTCCTTCTCCAGCTTGCCCTTGCTGACGTCCTCCAGTCCTTCCCTGACCTTGACGCCTTCCTTGTCGCCATCAATCAGCAGACTGGGGCGCACAATCACAAATCGCTCTGTGCCGGCCCTGAGACGCTCTTCCATGACCTTCTTGTCTGCGTGGGGCGTGGCGAGCATCCAGTGGTAAAGAGGGTAAAAGGCCAGAGGGTAGTCTCGCTTCTGGTCTGAGATGCCGGTGGTGCTAACGACAGCGAGAAGGGGGTTGCCGACAGCATTCCAATCACGGCGGAGGGTGGTGAGGGCCTCGAGCAGACCGGCGATGCCGTTCTTGCAGACATCGGGGTCAGCGAACTTGAAGGTCTTGGGATCCATTGTGGCGCCAATGGAGAAGTGGATGGCGTCAACGAGGCGAGAGTCATCGCCGGGGACGGTCAGGCATTTTGCGACGGCGGTGGCATCGTGCGCGTTGCCCTCGCGGATGATGAGGTTGGGGTTCGAAGCAGCGAGGTCGGCGAGCTTGGCAGGGGAGCGGAGCAGGGCGATGCAGGTGTGGCCTTGGGCGAGTGCAGCCTTGAGGGCAAAGTTGCCGCAGCCAGTCGAGGCGCCGAAAAAAGTGATGGTCTTTGACATGGTTGTTGGTGGGGTGGTAGCAGTGGGATAATAATTCGCGACGGAGTCTGGATCAAATGATCAGGTAAGTAACTTGTCTTTTGTGAGTGGTGATGCTCCAAAAAGGCTTTCGAACCAGCCAGGGCCAGCTATACTTATAGTCATTCCCAATCAACCACAGGGGATCCAAAAGCATCATCATGGCAAGCATGCCATCAGATCAGCCCCACCACGGCACCGAGATTGTGATGCGAAATGAGGGTTTCGGTCGGTGTCGCCCCGCGCTCGCTCGAATTTCGCGTGGGCAACATCCGAGGGGTCAGATACAATTGGCCGCATGCCGATTGCTCAGTGGGGTTCATCGGCCGGAAGACTTGGTCTTGCATCGATCTTTGCCTCTAACAGCGCAGCCCGAAGCCAAAAAAAGAGTCCCTCCAGCGCCAGCAATGGGAATGGATTAGTCGGTGGACGAAGAGGCCGTGGCCTATCCCTGATCAATATTAGCTCCCGACGGTTGCTGAGGGCGAAACACGTACCAGCAAGCTTTGAGACCCTTCAATGCAGACACAGGCGACAAGGGTCGATTGCCATTCTGGGAGCATTTTGCGCCGGGGGAGATATGATCCCGACTTGTTCGTTCCGACGACAACGTAGATCGCCGCACACGGGCAAGATTGGCCTTGGTCAGCGTAGGGATGAATCAGACGCCACATGGCGCAGCAGGCAGGTCCAGCGCAACGACGGTCCGACATGCCCAAGGGCTGTGCCGCGTGGTTGAAGCTGATGAGTATTACACGAAGCTCGTAGATGAGGTGGTTAGAAGAATAATTCATACTAAAGGTGCATACTGGTACTCAGCACACACTGTACCTAGCACATATCTAGGTACCTATCGATAATGGCTGCCGCGACGCCAACGGAAGGTACCGACCTAGCAGAGATACAAAAGACACCGCCCAGTCCCCAGAACCAGGACGGAAGGTGCGCCCAGGTCAGATCACAACCGCATCTCGCACCAACAACTGCTTCCTCCAAACAATCTGTACCAAGTCCAACCAAGCAACATTTATTCCTTCGTTTCATGATCCTCCAGAAACAGACATTCTTCCTTCTTTTCCCCGACCCCAAACAATTGGAGAACTATTTGGGATCATACCGTGCCCTCTAGAGCAACAAAATCAATATCCCAATCCTTGAATCGCCTTTTTCCGATGTCCATCAGATCAAATTCCCGATCATCCATTCGCCAAGCTCAATCACACATTGAAACGACCCAAACAGATTACCCAACCTTTGAGTAAGCGCCCATTCGCTGTATCCTTTATGCCAAGTTCCCAATGTTCCAGCTACGTCTTTCCTATCAATTTGCTAACCAACCAATCTGTCGGAACATAGATCGTCCCGCTACCGGCAGCATCATCATCACCCGTCACCCGTCTTGCTCTTCATCTTTCTCCCGTCGACATGCCAAATTTGTTGAATCGACCTTATAGCATGTTAATGTCGTTCAGGGACGAGTGAAGCCGGAGCTTGTATAAATCACGAAACGGCATGTTCAACAGCCTTCTATCATCGAGAGGACGCCATATCATAGAGCACCATCCCGCTCCAGGTACATCATCTGATACGACACCAACAGCCAGCAACGGCGCGGGCTTGAGGCACCATGGCTCAATAGCCTTGGCACCCTTCTCCGCACGGTCAAGTATCTCTTGCGGGATCCGAGTCCAAACCTCATACTCGGGTGTGTCGTACTCGGCATCGTCAAAGAACTTGAGGTATCTCTCGGGCGATAAGCTAAATATATAGCTCATCTCGTACACCACCTGCAAGGGCACAGACTCGTGCATCATCATTTTCTGGAACATGTGCGCCAGCATGACGAACTTGAGATAGTAGCGCTTGCCGAAATATTGCGCCACCGGCCGCAAGTCATTCTCAGACGGCTTTGGGCTCTCGGAACTTGAGCACACGCTGGTGAAGAGTGCCGCGTCCTTGATCACCTGCAGCCGCGACTGGACCTCACGAGCAAGGACCTTTGTGCCATAAGGATTCCTGCCAATTCGCGACAGGTCCATGAACAGTGGCTCGAGCTTTGAGGTATACTCGAGAAGTTTGATGTGGTCGTTGATCATGAATGGACGGTTATCCGTGTCAGGACAGTCCACGGTTGTAGGCCTTCCTACAGCACATAGTGCAAGAGCCTCGTCCCATGGGCTATCGATGATAGCGGTGACGTCCACCTCGCAGCCTTCACGGAGCTATGTACAAGAGAAGAAAGGTCAGATGGAGGATTACGTGGGAGGAGGGGATCTTCACTGCACTCACCAGAAGCCCATGAATCTCATTGGAGACGGCCGTATCCAAGGGGTCATTGAGGTCGGGTGGTCCCCTAACCAGCCAAAGTTCAGCAACCAAGTTCTTGCACAAACGAGCGTACTCGGGAGCTTTCTTCCCCTGGAGGAAAAGCTTCAAGGTTCGCTCAGTCAAAGTCAAGGCAGCCAGGAGCTCGGGGGTCACGAGCCTATCAGCCAGTCCATATTTAGCAAAGCGAAGTACCATCTCCAACTCCTCTTGAATGCCATGAGAAGCTCGAGCGTACCCGTAACTCTCATCGACATCTTGCAGTCTGCCAAGATGGAACTGGTGCCACGTGAAACAAAAGAAATACGCCGTGTTGCGCAGAGCGACGCTCTGTTCCAGGCGCCTTGGGATCTCTGGGAGGTAGCACATGTGGACACTGCTAATACCCATACCATAAGCATACCCCATCATGGTTTCCGCCAGATGACCCCTCAGATAATCGGCCGGAGTGAGAGAGGGGTTGATGAACAGACGCGGAACATCTCCTTCGTCTGCAGATGTCTCAACATGATTGATGACTGAGTCAAAGTCCGGCTGTACTCGGAGTGGTATAGGATGAACCAGTGGTGGACTGTTGATGTCGGCATCCTCACCGTCCATGGTCCCGCTGAGCTGACCCTGAGCCGAGTCGGGCACGCGCATATGATTGACATCAGAGGATTCAAAGCTCAACATGTGCGCTCGATATTGCGCTGGAGTGATGAAGGCGATGGGTGGAAGGGTCAAAGAGTTTCGATCACTCAAGCCATCCCTATCAGATGCATCGTTCACGTCATCGCCCACTTCATTGATGACATCGCTCATCTTCTCAGCCTGGGCGTCATCGGCATCTTCCATGGCATCACTCGTGCCAGCACTCTCGTCAACCGCCAGTCGAATCACCTTGCCATCACGCAGTTCCTCCCACAAATCCTCTATGATGACCTGGGAGAATTCGTTCCACCTGTCATTGCCCATCTCGTCGTCTTCTTCATCCTCAAAGTCATCATCATCGATGTCATCGTCGAAGTCATCGCTCATGTCATCGTCCATATCGTCACTCACGGGCGTGCCGGTCCGAAAAAGCGGCTCGCCTGTGTGTAGAGTGACACTGGAGTCTCCATCGCTCATGGGCGTGCCAGACCGAAGATGTGCATGTTCGTCGAGGCACAGAGTCACACTGGAGCCTCCATCACTCATGGGGGTTACTGGCCGACTCTGAGGTTGAATATGGGATGTGGATTGGTGCCCAGTGCCATGATCTGCACCATTTGCCAGAATTTCAGACTGAGCTTGTGTAGGCTGGTTCATGGGGAGGAAAGCTACACTAAGGTCCGTGCCCAGGAGACCACACGAGGTAGTAGCCATGAGGTGAAGGTAGGGATCGTTCTCTGCTTCTTCTTCTTCTTCTTCATCCACGAGAGTGTCGAGCCCGAGATACGCAGTCTCGGCAGTCTCTTCAAAAGCAGCTCTCACCCCGTTCTCCCAAAGCTCATCCAGTTGCTTGGCATAGTCCCTTCTATAAGCCTCGCGGCTATCAGCTTCAGCTTGAACTTGTTCGGGCTCATTGACGGGTTGAGCACCAGAGGCATTCAGCTGGACTGGAGCCACAATTGAGGAATCTCTATCAGATCTTTCGTGGTTCATGAGTCTGTCAGATTGAGCTTGTGTGGGCTCACTCAGGGGTACATTGTTGGCAGAGATCCCACCGTTCAGGGCATTGTCAAACCCAGGCTGTGTCAGGGATAGATTGACATTAGACGCCACTTCAACAGGTGTTGGGTCGGACATGGATGCATCACCCATGAATCCAGAGATTTCACGTGGCATAGCGGCGTAAGGGCTCATGTTGTTGGCAGTGTCGACGTGCTTGTCATTAGTGGTGCCGCAGCTCGTGCTAGAGTTCAAGCGTCTCGTCTTCTTCCGCTCCTTGCGCCAAAGTTTACGGAGGGCACCAGCGATCGGGGGTCCAAGGGACCTGATGCCCCGCCGACCACGTCTGGTGCGGGACGTGGAAATCCCATACCCCTGGTGGAGAAGCACATTAGCAGGTTACCTTTAAGTTGCTAGAAGACGGTGACATCCGGATGTGGGTGTATGGGGATCGTACCTGAACCTCCCTCCCTTTTCCTTTCTGATACATGGTAATCAGGAATGTGGTGGGGTGTCCGGGGTAGCAGTGTCCTCAAGAAGTTGGAATAGTTGAGAGTGAAGGGTGCTTGGGATGAAGAGAAGAGAGTTCAACCGCCTTGAGAACAAAGGCGAGCCGGGTTCAAATACTCGATTGATCCTGGCACAGGGTTGGTGAACTTGAGCCTGAGGGGAAGTACCATCAAAGGAAAACATACTGGACTGTCGAAAGCAGAGCAAGCATTCGGTGGCGCTCGACTGCTCTGGCTAGTTGCATGCTGACGGCGCTTTGACTTTGGACTTTTTTATTATCCTGCAAAGCTCTG
Organism: Clonostachys byssicola; assembly: GCA_902006505.2. Lineage (NCBI taxonomy): Eukaryota > Fungi > Ascomycota > Sordariomycetes > Hypocreales > Bionectriaceae > Clonostachys > Clonostachys byssicola. The sequence goes on along the minus strand of CABFNO020001430.1, from coordinate 75,716 downwards.
AGACACCAAGTTGGATTGTCACTGGCTGCCGGTAAGAATGGCTTTCGACTAGGAGTTTGGGCCCCTCTCGGTGGACGGCGGTGCATACCAGATGGTGTGATACTGTGAAGCCAAAAGAGATCTATCATTTTCACGGGAGTCTCGGTGATGACAGACCGCTTTTCATGTGGCGATCGAGCGTCATGATCCCAGCCGGCCAAGACCACAATGGATAATGTGGAATACTTTCAAAAAGTGAGGCTGTCAAGTCCTCCACTTTGTCCTGTGGATGGCCCGCTGATCTTTCGATAGTGCGAAAAGCCATCTGCAAGTGATTCTCCTCTTGGTGGGCCGGCGCCCGCACATTCTGCCTCTACAGCCAAACAACAATAAAGGAACAATAAGGCTGTTGGAGGGTATCCTTTCTTTTTCCTTTTCAGCTCCGGCTGCTCCTTGTTTTAAATGGCTAGCGGCAACAGACTCCGCACAATATGCAAGCGTTACAAGGGTGGCATCCGGTTTCCTCGTGAGATTTCCCCTCTTTCCTAGCCGAACCGAAATTGGTCAGACGGGCATAAGAATCGGTTTCGTGCGGGCGAAGTGCAACCATCTCGACAATCTGACCAATAGACACCGGTTGTTTCCCCTAGAATCGCCTGGAAGAACCGATCGATCTGCAGATTAAGTTTCTTCGCCCAATGAGCCGTAGTTTCTAGCCAGTTTTCTCCGGCCGGGGAAAGAAAGTTGAGGTGTGGGATCTCCCCACCGCTTTGGCCGTGCTCTCATGAGAAAACAGTGGCTTGCTGGAAAATATTCTATCACATGAATATATGACAGAAATCCCAACACTGTGCTGATACGATACACGTGTCGCTGTTGCCTTCCCCCCCCTACGAAAGTTCAAGACATACGGCAAGTGGACTGTCTCAGAACCAAAGGAATATTGGTAGTTTCCTCGGAGGTCATTAGAGCTCGCGCCAGGGAGCTATAATGCAAAATGACAATCTGCATTATCCTGCCCGCACATATCAATGAGAACGCCACGGTTTCCATACATACCCTCATGTCATCATTATCAACCAACCATGCAGAGAGCTAGTCGCCAGCACGAGCCTGGTTCGGCGAATTGCATGGTCCCTCCCTACACCAGTCCTCCGTCGTGGCGTTTGAGAGCCACCCCGTATCCGACCCTCTGTGTCACCCGGTACGGCTGTCACTTCCACTATCTTTGAACGGAAATGTGTATTGGGTTCTGGAATTGCTTTTCTTGCCGTGTAAGCAGCCACCTGACTTCCCAGCAAGCTCTCACATGCGGGCTGAGGTACTCTGGTCAATGCGCCTGAGACATGGCTGCGTGAGCTGAGCCATTACTGGAAGTCCTAGCGGCAGACAGACGCATCATCTCTCGATCGGCGGCAGGAAATGTATGCGTGGCGATCGAATGTAACATCGCCGTGGCGGCCGTCGTCGTCAAGGCCGTTGTTGCCTAACGAGGAGAATCGGATACTGCCCAAGCCACCAAAGTAACCCTGCCAGCAGGCACTTTTGGCGAAGCTAACGGGGCATGCCGACATCTGCATTTTGCGTGAGTACATACCGTCTGCGGAGTGTATGCTCAGTGGCGGGCCATGTCCATGTCAATGTGGGCGGTGGCTTGCAGCATCCTCTGCATACGAGGCCGAGACCGTCGAGCTGCTTGATGCACCTGGCCTTGGCGAGATGGGAAGGGTCGCTTCTTGACAATTGCAAGTTGGCGGTGAGCTCTTCGCACCCATGATGGCTGTGAGGTCTTGCAGAGTCCTGCAGATACTCGGCCATCAATGAGAATGCGGATTTGCCATCGGCGATCCGCGTAACACTCGAAGAGACGTACCTTCCAAGGGCACAGAAACAGGATCTCCCAGGTGCGGAGAAGAAGGGCGAGGCGAATACGTAGCAAGAAACGCACTCATCTGAATACACAGTCTATCGTCCCTCTGTGAGGTCTTGCCTACTATCTGATTTTCAGGGGTATTGATCAATTCCTCCTCGGCTCTCACAGCCGTGACAGACTCTCTAGCTCGGGGGAGACACGTGGAGAACCGGGAAAGCTATTGCAAATCTAGGTAGAAGGAAACTAAGATTTTGAACTCGACTGGTATCTCCTTCGTACCGTCAAGCAGTGATAAGTGACCCAGTGATGAATGCCACCCGTGTTGGTCAAAAGATCTCCCCTCGGTGTTGGCCAGAGCTTCTTTGGATTTTTTATTTTTAATTGAAGCTGCGTGTGGCCAATTTTCCGACCGGTGCAGAGGGTGATCCAGAAGGAAGATTTCAATATCGTGTTGAACTATTTGCGGCCATTTCTCTGAGTGGTGTAAGGCGTGATTGATGCATTGGGCAGCTTTCAAAATAGTTCAGCTAGAAAGACTTGCGCACACAGTTTGAGCGCTTGACCAAAGACGAAAGATGTTTTTTTTTTTCGTCGCCAATTAGTGTATGCCTTCTCAATTATTAATTTACAACATTATAACCCAGCCAAAGGCAGCACGACAGGGAGAGACAGCGCGAGCAAAGGGTAGTCGGATGTGGCTGTACTAGTGTGGCTTCAATTTGTGGCTTCATTCTGTGGCTTCGTCGTCTGGCTTTGTCATATGTGGCTCAAGGAAAAACCTACCTAGGTAGGTTGGTGCGTGGCCTAATTCCCAGTGAAGCTTGAATGCTGTGGAGGAGTTGAGGATATCTGTGGCTCAACAATGGAGAGAAAGTGGCTGAACACCAGGAGCCCCTCACCACTGGTCTGGAAGATCCTAAAAGTTCTGATCATACGGCGAAAAGTTACCGCTAGAGAGATTGATTATTAAGGTATTCATTGGAAAAGGAAGGGGGCCAAAAAGCAAGCGCAAAGGATGTCAAACTCCCTTCAAATGACCGGGGTAATGCGAGTGCAAGTGCAAGTGCCCAGCAAATTGGCTGGTACTCTGCCACAGGCATCTGTTTGCGCCCATCGTACTTTGCTGATGACTAATTACTGCCGCCAGGTAGAGAAAGCGTTGAACTTCAAGACAATACCAAATGCAACGGCTGTACTCGTGCTGAAGAAAATCTTATCAGCTACAGGGCTGACAGGAAATACTTTATTCAGGCCGTTGTCCAACAGGCGTTTTTCATCGTTCCTCTATGAGGCTTCCATGGAATACCGGCGGAACCCCAGTAACCAGCCGTCCAGCGATTATCTTATGCCAAGCAGAAAGCAGACATTGGCAATTGAGATCCATCACTTAACTAACCAGTTCAGTAGTAAAGATTAATTTTGTGAGAGAACCCGCCAAATAGAATTCCCGCCATTACGGGGGGAAATTGTCAGCCTTAGCGCGATCCAAATGTGAAAGGTTGAGGAAGAGGAAGGAGGTCTAGGGTAGCTTGAGGAGGCGGCATGTATGACGTCTTCCAGCAAGAGGCCCTGGTGCCTACAGAGCTGTGAATTAAACCAGCCTTTTCATGGGTCTTAAACTTATTTTTTGTTCCCCATCGATGACGAGAAGCCCAATTGACAAGCCGGCGATATACCTGTAGACATCGTGGAAGAGTGTCGGGTTCGGTGGGATGACTATAAATAGAAACACCTCATGCTGTCGCTTCCGAGCGCATGCGTGCAACATCTTCGGGCCTGTGATTATGCTACCTAAAACTGCTGTATACTGGCAATTGAATACTACTAGTATGATGTCGAGAACCATCTCTCGTAGGCATGGCTGTGGATCGTCTCTGGCAGCGAATGCCTTGTGCTGGGCTTCAGTGACGCGGGCGGGGATCCTGATTTGGCGCATGAAATTAGCTCCTGGTGTTTTGCCAGCAGCGTCAATGCTGGAATCCTTACCCGTACAATTGGCTCTAGCTTCATAATGGAGGCCCTCAAGATCAGCCATAATTCGGCTGGAAAATATTCAAAAGGACCAAAAACAAGGCTCATTTGGAATAAAAAAGCATTCTCGAAATGTTGCCGCTGCTGGGTTCGAACCGGGCGGCTTCACATGTTGGCTGTCGGTAAGGTAGGGTAGAACCAATTGGCATGTCCCGCCCCGCATTACCGAGCTACGTCAGTCACGTGCAAGCCGTTTGTTGTGTTGGCGTTGAGGGGCAGCTACAGCAAAGCGCCAGCCAGACTGCCGGTGGGGAGAGGGACAAAAGCTGCTACTGGCAGGGGTAAGCACCTCTCCCGCCGACCGCTATCTACGTCGCTTTGGTCTGGCTGGACATCCATTCCGCGTCCAACGTCTTGCTCGCCCCCCCAAGCCCCTACCCAGCGTCACCGTCGCTCATCCCCGCTGCCGGCCTCTTTGTCTCCTCTGCCGCCGACCAACCCCTGATCTGACCCTACCCGCCTGGCACGAGCTGGCCCGCGAGGCGCCATAGTTGGGCACCGAATCAATCCAGGAGGCGGCCCCCGCTGCCCTCAATTTACACAATGAGCCGCCTTTTGACGACACGGCAGGCTGAGGAGCTGTGCGTACCCTTGGCGACCGCGTTTGCTGCCGCTCGCTGACCCTGTTGGTAGCCACAAGTCCATGATCGCATACCTACTCTCCGCCAAGCTCCCCAACACCGCCGCTGCCCTGAGAGAGGAGATTGGGCTGGAGGAGAGCACGTTCGATGCCGAGACAGCCAAGAAGTATGAGGGTCTTCTGGAGAAGAAATGGACGAGCGTCGTGAGGCTTCAAAAGAAAGTAAGCGACCGACCTGTCCCCTGCATCAATGTCTCACCTGCTGATGCCTCTTGCTCCATCTAGATTATGGATCTCGAATCCAAGAACGCCGCCCTGCAGACCGAGCTCGATAACGCGACGCCTCTGTCGTTTGCTAAGCGTAGCCAGGACCCCAGTGCCTGGCTACCGAGATCGCCTCCCCGATATTCGCTAGAATCTCACCGCGACGCGGTAAACTGTATCGCTTTCCACCCCGCCTTCTCGTCGATTGCCTCCGGTTCGGCCGACTGTACGATCAAGATATGGGATTGGGAGTTCGGCGAGCTGGAAAAGACCATCAAGGGACACACAAAGGCCGTACAGGATCTGGATTTTGGAGGACCCAAGGGCGCTACCCTGCTGGCGTCTTGCGCATCCGACCTGACCATCAAGCTGTGGGATCCCGCCGATGACTACAAGAACATCCGGACGCTTCAGGGCCACGACCACAGCATCAGCACCGTCCGATTCATTCCCTCGGGCACTGGCGGCAGCAACATGCTTGTCAGCGCCAGCGGAGACAACACGCTCAAAATCTGGGACACCACGACAGGTTATTGTGTCAAGACGCTGAGTGGCCACAGCGGCTGGGTGCGTCACGTCGACCCTTCGATTGACGGTCGCTACCTCGTCTCGACAGGAAACGACCGGACGGCGCGCATCTGGGACTTGTCCATGCCAACCCCCGAAAACACGGTGACAATGTTCGGCCACGAGAACGTCATCAAATGCTGTGCACTTGCGCCGCCCGCCTCGTACAAGCACCTGGCGAACCTGGCCGGATTGAAGAACCCGCCTTCTGCAAGTAGCACCGCCGAGTTCGTCGCCACTGGTTCGCGAGACAAGACGATCAAATTGTGGGATTCCAGAGGAACGTGTCTCAAGACACTGGTTGGGCATGACAATTGGGTCAGCGCTCTGGTGTTCCATCCTGGAGGCAAGTACTTGCTCTCGGTAGCCGACGACAAGACCCTAAGATGTTGGGATCTCAGCCAGGAGGGTAAATGCGTAAAGGTTCTGGAGGACACACATGAACAGTTCATCACCTGTCTTCGGTGGGTATCTGGCTCCAACCGCGGCGATGCCGGAGCGAATGGCGATGGCAAGGCCGGAGATGACAAGAAGGGAGACGCGCCTGGCCAGTTCCGCTGCGTCATTGCGACGGGAGGCATGGATTCGGCCGTCAAGATCTTCGCCAACTGAACGGCGACCTGGCGGCCTTGACCACGAACGGTTTCCTCGAGACGCGACAACGACGAGATCAACAGATACCTCACCCCAACCATCGATTACAACAATACCCTCTGCTGGAACTTACCTCGGTAGCTTCCACAATCCCCTTGCGTCTTACCACCCCCCGATCTCTTTCAGAATGATACCAAGTCTTGGTGGGATTATACCCCGCTGAGCAATCACCTCGACATGGTACGGCAGCTTCTCGGCGTTGATTTTTTGTGTAACCAGGATGATGGGCTAGGCCAAGCAGCATGGAGGAATGTAGCCGCGTCTGCGACGGCCCAGTTGTAGTACTGTTGGCAGACGTGCAAAACCGGTGTAAGAAGCATATATCAAGCGGGGAGACATACAAAAAGGGGAGACCACAGCGACATGATTTAATACGTCTGGCGGCACACGGGACCATATTAGAAACTTCCGCGACGCGACCACGGACGGGGCAGACAGAGTCCCTTATTTAGAGTTGGAAATACCAGAAAGAATAGCATTTAGCCGGTTTGGTAAACTTTTCACGAACTACAGCGCCCTTCTTGGTGCCGTCTCTGATTGATATGAAGGACTGATGATTGACCACGGCGCGCCGTCGTCCGCGCAAGGCGCAATCCATGGAGGAGGGGCCTACGAGGTTGTATGTGTGCATCAACGCGCAGGCAGCGTCGGCAGCTTTGTTGCACGTCGTTGTCTCGTCGCTACACATGCTCTTGGAGGAGCGAAGACCGCGCAGATACCTAGAAAGATGCGACCGACGAGCTGGTGGCCATTGAATGAGACTGATGCTTTCCCAACGGCCTCGTCCGTGTCGCTGAGGGATTGTCTGTCTCTGTCAAAAGTGAACTAGCATCTGCGCCGTTCCAGGCAACAGCCCTTACATTGACGATCCTCTGCGCCATCTCCGTGGAACTGTCCTCCAAGCTGGCTGTTTATTGGTGTCCGGGGCAAGAGTCAAGGGGAGCCGACGTGAGTTTTGACCCCATCGCCGAACCGATTGCCTCCTCTGCCTGCCTGCGCCGTACCGTCATCTGGTCGTGCCATACACATCTGCGAGGAGCTCGAGCAAGGCAACCTTGGCGTAAGTGGTCAACGCATGGCCGGGACCCAATTTCCCGCCGAAGGCCTGTTGCGGACTGGTGCGATCTGTAGTTGCTGTCGCAGGAAACGAAGGCCCTGTCGTAGACATATACCATCGCCTTCCATTCCTAATGTCAAGAGATGTAGGTTTCTAATTCCCAGGGAGCTGTCGCGATTGGAACATTAGATATTGCAATGCACACTGTCCTCGGAGAAGCCAAGGTAAACCTGAGCACGAAGACAGCAATATGGTGAGAATGGCACCCATGCACTAGGTAGCCACAGAGCCATGTCCATATCGTGCCACGTGATTCATCGTGGTCATGGCTGTATTGCGGAACTGTGGCGTTGTGGCTTGTTTTATCCGAACGTGGCTTTGGTCTGGCAATCCATTGCACCTGCCCTGCTCTTGTAAGTGAAATAGGTACCTGATGTGTGCACCTTCTTTACCCTGCTGGAGCCTCTAATTAATGCAATCGAGGGACTGGTCATCATATTATTCTCTTCCATCATTCATCTCAAGGATTTCCCTCCCCTCTGAAATTTTACGGTTGTCTCCAAGGAGAGTCAGAGTATAGGGTAGCTCGTTCTTGCCCCTGAACCATGAGACAACCAATTTCTGCCCTACCCAGCTCAAGGACACGAACGATCTCGATTGATAGACGCCGGATCCTTTCGGTACTTGATAACCGGCCCGCGCGCGAACCTCCTTGTTCCTGTCCAGCATCCCCCTGCGAGAGCATTAACGAATTGCCGCAATGCTCCCGGCTGCCGACCCGCACTTCCCTCGATTCTGGGAAATGGCTGATTGCAAAGGAGGATTGGCCTGGGACCAAACTCCGCCAAGGAAGACATCTCCAGTATCAACGCCACGAGGAGCTGCCTCTCTGAGAAAGGAGGCATAATGAGACATGCTCTCTTTTGCCATTGAAATGAGAGACGGATGGAGCAAGGGAACGCCCGCATCCTTTGGTGGGTATGTCTCGCTTTGCTAAATGATCACTCGGTGGACGCGATGCGCATCCAATCGTGCCTCACTTCGGTAAGTCGATGGTCCAAAAGACGAATTCCAGCGACTTGCACGATGGTTCATATGATGAGCCATCTGTCTGCTTCAATTCGATGGCTATGAAGTTCATACAGAGAATTAACATTGTTATATATTTAGACAGCCGGTGACATTCCAATCCCATGTGTTTCTCCCCGATGCTTCGGATCTGAAACACTGGGCCCTGGCCTCGTGGCATGATTCACTCCTCCTGTCAGCGTGACATTAGCTGCCGAGAAAGCAATGGGCACTTTATTTTTGGACGAAGATGGATGGCAACGATGATCGTGAGCGACTGTTAATCCCATAATCATCTATATATTGGAGATGATGGCCTCGTCGAGTCATCTCGTTCAGCAATTGTCTCACACTAGGCATCTGCCATTCTGAGAGCAGAAGAAGCAAAAAACCCAAAGCTGAGATCACACTTACAATGCGCCTCCATATTGCGATCAGCGCCCTCGCGGCCTTCATCACACCTACAGCGCTGGCTGGTGATGTGTTTGCGCACTATATGGTGCGTATGCCAATTGTACTCCCCTCCAATTCAACAGACCATCGCTTACCTGCAGTAAAAATCAATCTAGGCCCAAACATTGAACGGTGATCACGCCGCGCAGGATGTCCAGGCCGCCTTGGCCCTCGGAATCGATGCGTTCGTGCTCAATGTAGGCATGCCCAACGCAGACTGGTGCGTGAGCACCGTCGAGCAGCTCTTCGCCGCAGCGTCCGGCACCAGCTTCAAGATCTTGTTCAGTCTGGACCTCTACGCCGAGCCAGACCCGTATGCGTTCAGTACCATGATCAACAAGTACTTCTCGCACCCCAACTACTATACGGCCGGACCTAGCTCAGCCCCGATGCTCAGCACCTTCCAGCCCGGAGCCTGGGGTTCTGAGAAATGGGGGGCGTTTTTAGGCTCTCTCAGCTCCAAGCCATATTTTGTGCCGGACTTTGATCAGGCCGAGGGGTACTACACTAACCCGGAGGCGTTCTGGTACTACTGGAAGGATACTCTGGACGGCTCATTCTCATGGGAGCAGGCGTGGCCAGCTCAGAGCGACACACAGACCAATGTGACAAGTGAGGTGGATGAGAGAGTGCTCAGCGCTACGCACGCGCAGGGCAAAGTGTACATGATGGGCCTGTCGTCGCTGCAGTACAAGCACTACAATCAGGACCACTGGTTCCGTGCTGGAGACGTGGTGCTGCCCGAGCGCATGGCCCAGATCCTCGCACTGCCCACGAAGCCCGATTATGTGCAGATCCAGACATGGAATGATGCCGGTGAAAGCCACTATATTGGGCCAGTCTGGTCCGAGGGGCTGCTTGAAGAGACGCTCAAGTATGCTAACCAGGAGGAACATCCCCATCAAGGGTGGCAGCCCCTGGTGGCGTCGTTCATCACAGCATTCAAGAACGGGGCGGATGCATCGGGAATGAGGCCGCCAGAGGGCAGCAATGTTGTTGGCGCTATGTGGCACCACGAGTTCCTTCTGGCCTCGGAGTCGTGCGCTGGAGACTCTCTGGGAGCGCCCAGGGGCTACGGAGCTGCGCAGGACAGAGTCAACTGGGCAGTTGTGCTTGGGGAGGGAGTAAGCGGCTACAGCGTCCAGGTGTGGAGCGGAGGCGAGCTGATTGCCAAGGATGCGCTGAACGCAGGCTTGAACTACAAGTCCGTGGCGGGCGTCAAAGTCGGTGAGCAGGTCGTGCAGGTCGTGGATGCGTCTGGAAGCGTCATCATTGAGGGAGGGAAGAGCACAAAGGGCGTTAGGCAGGGTCTTCCCAGCTCGGGTATCTGCAACCTCAACTTCCAGGTTGCTCAATTGGCCTGAGCGATTAGCGGCAGAAAAAACAACACTTCACTTCGTATTGAGATAGTTATTGAGTTTCAGCATGCAGCCACTGTCCAGGGTGCAGATTCAGCTTGGCGGGATGTGCAAAGCACATGCCCAATCCGTTGGGCACTGCAGATGCGTGATGAGAATGAGGAGATGAGAGGAGCGGCGGGAGAGACATGACGAAACAGAGGTTGCCGAATGCCTCACTCTCACCCCTGATGCTGATCAACCGCAATCCTTTGGACTTGACCCATGTACGAAGAGCATTGACCGGGCCCTCGGTGAGACGAAGATCAATCGATGATAAGGACCTAGGGCTTGGGAAAGGATGGAGGCGGCCGGCACCTCACCAAGGGCACAGGGCAAACGTGGGAGAGGCGAGACACACCGACCGACGCGCGATGAGTGCTGTGCCACGAGCGACATGCAGCCAAGCGGAAGCTGACTCTCGGTCGGAAGAGGGCTCGAGCACGACCAGTCCAGTCTCCTTGGCTGTCATCGTTCGTCGGTCTTGGTGACGGTGGAAGCTGTAACAGGTGGCTGCGCTATTGGAGACAGGCGCAAATAGTGACTGCCATCGGGGCTTGGCTGAGCCTATACGAATTAAGCTTGATCCCCCCTACCGCTGCTACCGGACCCCTGAACGACCATTGCCGATCGGGAGGAGGCCTTGGTGTGTCAGAGTCAGACAGCCTGTGGCCGAGATCTCGCTGGAGTTGGAGGCCTGAATGAATGTGGGCAGCTGAAGCAAAAAGTGAGCAATCACAGGCGCTGGAGGGAAAAAGGGAAAAGAGCGCAGCCAAGCACAAGCCAAAACGCCACGCGGCGCACCACAATTAAATCGCAATTGAATACGAGATGCTGCTTCGCCAAGCGTATGACAGAATGTGACGGATTATATTGCATTGGCACATGTGCCCAGGTCTAGAGCTGGCCGATGCAGGTCTCAGACATCGAGCTGCCTGCTTCATACTGCCTGCCGCACACATTCCTCCCCCGCCATTCCGCCAGCCTGAGGAGATGTGATGGTGGCTGAAGCTGACGGTGATAGTGGCCGTGATTCGGATTACACAACGGTGCCAGTGCAGATGGTGCGACGAGGCGTCGGTTTTTGCAATCTTGTTCCTGACTACTGCAGGGGACCAGACGCTGGTGGCAGCACGCCCAAACTCAAAATTTCCTTCCGAAAGGCGAGCAGTTGAGCATTGCACTTGGACGACACAGACCGTTGTCTGCCAACGTTGGTGCAGGCGGATTGGCTCTATCGGCAGACGAACTGCACCCATCCAACCATCTAACCATCCACAGGGTGCACGAGACTTATGCTCGCTGTGCGCTGGCCTGTCGCCATAAGCTATTGCTCTGACTGCATTAAGCTTCATTTAAGCATCGCACCAGCTGAGGGCCATGGAGCCCGCCACGACGGTCTGGGCTACGCTCGATGCAGGCTGCCCAGGGGTCAAGGTGACTCCCCAGTCTCCCGCATAAGCTTAACAGAACTAGTAGATGCTGTGTGCACACTCAGCTTCAGGTACGCTCGATGATGAGCGGCAGACTAGCCAGTAGCCCGTCCGGTCAGACAATTTCAGCCGTCCCTCCTCTCCGTCCCCGAGCACATAGTCCGGGCTAGATGGCTTGGCCATTGACCTGCTAACGGGCACAGCCTGCATTTGTCACACCAAAAATGTGCCCAAGGGCTTGTCCGAGAGCCCAGATGTTAGGTAGTTCACACACACCTGGCTCATTGTTCTGCCGCAGGTTTTTCTTCTCTCACGCACCCCCGCCCCCTGCAGCCGCCCACACACGTCCATTCTCTTGCAGGTCAGAACCAACGTGGTTGGGACAAGACAGCAGGCGGAAAATGGAGGCAGCTAGCCTAGCTCCGGCTTCTGCTGTGTGAATATATACTGATCCGTCCTCCTTCTTGGCCCACGATGGATGTTTGATTCATCCCCATTCTCCATCTTCAAGTCGGTTACCACTCGTTAGAGCCGTCGTTGGAAGACAGCATCACACGGAGTAACTCCCTTTAGAGTACTCCATTACACTCGCTTGCACACTCTTATTTCCCATCTTAATTACTAATATCGCTCTGCATTGTTACCAACAAGGGGTCTGATCCATTCCCCATGCGTATCCTTTCCGTTGCCGTCGCCGCCCTCGGCCTGATCGGGGGTGGCGAGGCTTCTGTTACTCGCCGGCGATGCGTTCGCTCGACCGGCCTCGCTTCCACCTTACCTCCTTCAACCTCCATCTCAGCCACTGGAACTCCCACCGGCACACCCACATCTGCTGCGACTCCATCCTCGACTGAGATCATCAAGGTCGCCAACGCCGACTTCGCAGACGGAACCAATGAATGGACCATCACCGGTAAAGGTACCTGGGTTGCCAACGAGGGCTACTCTGACGACAACACGCCCAAGGACGGCACCGTCGAGCTCGAGACTGAGGGCGAGGATGACGAGGATGACAACACATCCGTCAACAAGAGACAGGCCATCGTCGGCACAACTCTCTCCACCACTGTCCGACGCCTGACCCCCAACACCGACTACACTGTCAAGTTCTTCTACTGGGTCTTGATTGCCACCCCCGCCAACAGCTGCCGCATCCGTGCCTCGTTCAACGGCGTCAACTTTGCAGACACTCCCCGCTTCCCCGCTGCCTTTGGCAACGGCCCCTGGGGTGAACTCTCCGGCAAGGTGAGACCGACCGGCACCACTGGCACTCTGACCATCTCCGTCGTCTGTGACCGACGTGGTCTGGCTCGCGTCTACATTGACAATGTCTCCGTCACTCGTGTCACTGCCTCCAGTACCATTGCCGGTACTTCGAGAGTGAGCACCGTCTCGTCCTCGGCTGTCTCTTCTGGCATCTCATCTACTGCCACTACTTCGACAGTATCATCTGGCGTTTCATCCACTGCCTCTTCCTCGGCAGTCTCGTCTGGTGTTTCATCCACTGCCGCCTCGTCTTCGGCTGTTTCCTCGAGTGTCTCCTCGACTGCTGCTTCCTCTCCCGCATCCTCAGATGTTTCCTCTACTGTTGCTTCTACCGCTTCTGATGTTTCATCAAGTGCTACCTCGCCTGTCTCTTCAACAGTCTCCTCTACCAGTGCTGCATCGACTGATGCCTCCTCTACCCCCAGTGCCTCTTCTGGTTCCCAGACCGGAGCTAGCACTACGCCTTCCAGCACCGATGCTCAGTCCAGCACTGCTGTGAGCTCCGACGTCAGCTCAACGCCCGTTGCCTCGACTGAGTCCAGCACCCCCGTCAGCTCCACTGCCATCTCCAACACCGCTTCCGACAGCACTACACCTGTGAGCTCTACTGCTGCCTCCAGCACGGCTTCAGATAGCACGACACCCGTTAGCTCGACCGGTATCTCTAGCACAACCCCTGTTAGCTCTACCGATGTTTCAAGCACAACACCCGTCAGTTCTACCGATGTTTCAAGCACGACACCCGTTAGCTCTACCGATATCTCGAGCACTACACCAGTCAGCTCTACTGATGTTTCAAGCACGACACCCGTTAGCTCTACCGATATCTCGAGCACTACACCAGTCAGATCTACTGATGTGTCAAGCACAACTCCCGTCAGTTCTACTGATTCAAGCACAACTCCCGTCAGTTCTACTGATGTCTCGAGCACAACACCCGTTAGCTCTACCGATGTGTCAAGCACAACTCCTGTGAGCTCTACTGGTGTCTCAAGCACTCCTTCCGAGAGCAGCACCCCCGGTAGCTCCACCGCAGCTTCTACCACGCCCGGCAGCAGTTCTGAAAGCACCACTCCTGTTAGCTCCTCTGACGTCTCGAGCACCCCAACACCTAGCAGCAGTTCTGTTGACTCGACTACAACTCATGCCAGCTCTACCCCTGTCTCAACCAGCAGTGTCGCCAGCAGCACTCCTGAGAGCAGCGCTAGCTCCACTCCGGTCTCTAGCACTTCAGCTACTAGCACTCCGGTCTCTAGCAGCACTCCTGTTTCCAGCACAACTCCCGTATCCAGCAGCACCCCTGAGAGTAGCGCCACTTCCACTCCTGTGTCGAGCACTCCTGTCTCAAGCACAACTCCCGTCTCAAGCACAACTCCCGTCTCAAGCACAACTCCCGTCTCAAGCACAACTCCCGTCTCCAGTAGCACTCCCGTCTCTAGCAGCACCCCTATCAGCAGTAGCACTCCTGTTTCAAGCACTACCCCCATCTCGAGCACCACTCCCATCTCCAGCAGCACTCTCAGCGCCACATCTGCTCTCCCATCTGCTACCATTGACAGCAAGATCCTCATCATTGCTAAGGATCTCGTCACCGCTAAGCTGGGTAGCCTTGGTCTTCAGGCGTACGGTATCCCCTTCGAGAACCTCCTTGTGCCTTCCGCCGGCACTCAGCTGCCTGTGCTGAACTCTTCCCGTACCGTCGGCAACTATGGTGGTATCATTGTTCTCGACTCCGTATCCTATGAGTATCCCGAAGGTTGGCGCAGCGCCATCACCACGGAGCAATGGACGACTATTCACAACTACCAGACTGACTTCAACGTGCGTATGGTCCGCATCAACGAGTACCCCGGCTCTGGCTCTGGCACTCTGCCCGTCGGTGGTGGATGCTGTAACGCTGGTGTCAATCAGCCCGTCTACTTCTCCGATGTCAGCGACTTCTCTACTGCCAATGTCAAGGTGTAAGTAGCCATCTTTTCCTGTGTTGTGAATCATGTTCTAACAGTGGTGTCTCAGTAACGCCGGTGTCACTACCGAGGGTCTTTACCACGTTCCCGCTTCCGTTACCGACGCCGCTACTACAAAGGTCGTTGCCAAGTTTGGCGCAGGGGGTGGTTTTGTCGATGGTACTGTCGCTGCTGTCATCAACAACTTCAGCGGCCGTGAACAATTCGTCTGGTTCTTGAGCTGGGCTCCTGAGTGGTCTCTGACCTCCAGCTACCTTCAGCATGGCCACATCCACTGGATGACCCGAGGTCTCTTCCTCGGCAAGCGTAAGACTCATGTCCTCGCTCAGATTGACGATGTTATGTTGGCGACTGGCATGTACGAACCCCCTACCGTCGAGACCAAGATTACTGTCGCCGATGTGGAACATCACGTCTCCTGGCAGAAGAATCTCGCCGCTCGTCTTCCTCCTGGCTCTAGTTTCCGACTGGAGATGGCCCACAATGGTAACGGTAACATCATGGACGCTACCCTTGGCGCCGGAGGTGACTTGGTCTGTGTTCCCGAGGAAGCTGTCTACTACGAGTACTTGCCTGATCCCCCCCATGAGGTCAAGAAGCCGATCAACACCGGTGTCGACCAGTGGCCAACCTGGGCCCAGCAGTATCAGTGGCAGCCCAACTGCACCCTCAGCTCTCGTGATCCACTGACCCAGTGGTTCGCCGTCCCCGCCAACCGCGATGAGTTCAGCCACATCTCGCACACATTTACCCACCTCAACCAAAATAACATCACCTATGCTGATGCTTATCGCGAGATTAAGTTTAATCAGGACTGGCTGAAGCAGATTGGTATTGATCAGGCTCGCTACTATTCTGGCAAGGGTCTTGTGCCCCCTCAGATCACTGGTCTCTACAACGCTGATGCCCTGAAGGCCTGGTTGGATGCTGGTCTTGACAACGCTGTCGGTGACAACACCCGTCCTATGACCCGGAACCCCGATAACGCCTATTGGCCTTTGATTACCAATGTTGACCGTAATGGCTATGACGGCGTCACTATCATCCCTCGCTACGCTACACGTATCTACTACAACTGCCATACCCACGCATGCAACTTCAAGGAGTGGCAAGATACCTCTGCGGGCACGGGCGACTTCAACGAGCTTCTCCGTGTCGAGAAAGAGGCTGTCATGCGTAATCTTTTGGCCCTCCAGTCTGACCCCTACATGTTCCACCAGGCCAATATGTACTACACTGGCGTCGAGAGCATTACCATTGGTGACCAGACCGGCCAGATGTCCCTCGTTACTGCCTGGACCGAGACCGTCCTCCAGGAGCTCATGCGTCTCACCAACTGGCCCGTCATCTCCATGACGCAAGATCTCGTCGCTGCGTACTTCCGTGACCGTAAGGCAGTCGACGACTGCAACCCCCAGCTCGCATATGGCTACTCGGACGATGGCAAGGCGATCAACAAGGTCATCGTCACCGCCAACGGCAACTCCTGCAGTAGGCCTGTTCCAGTCACCCTCCCCTCGGGCTCTGCCTCTGCCTCTGGTGGATCTACCTCCAATGACAAGGTTGGTACTGAGCCCCCTATCGAGTGGGTTACCCTCAACGGCTCTCCCGTCACCCTTACCTTGGCCTCGCCCGTCACTGTCGCTCAGGGCTCGTCGCCTACTGTTGAATAGGAGACTCCTCTAACCTTTGAGCGCAATGCTTAAAAAGGGAAGGGGAGGGGGGGATTAAAAAGCGGTTTTTGTACTACCGTCATATGACGATTCGTCATCATGCGGTAAGCTTCTATTCAGATCTGTTTGATATTTACTAGTGATGATTAATTCAATTGAGTTTCAATGACTTGCCTAGGTATTTTGCCTTCTACTGTGTCCCGGTCGATATGCAAAATCTAGTCCGTGAACGTAACGCACTTCCTGTGCTCCCCATCTTGCACCGGCCCATACGTTTGAATATGCCTGCGAAAAGACGTCACGTTGTACTTCTTCCGGCAGAGCGCTGACCGCTGCTCCGACTTCTCGCACCCTCTGCAGTGGAAGCCCCATTCCAGCTCGCCCGAAGCCTCGTCGTACCAGGGGAATCGGACCACGGCCGCGAAGCGCAGCGGGTTGCCGGCCTTCCCATCAGGAGGTCCCCTGCGCCGACCAGCTCGCCCCCGGGCCGCCGCGACGTACGCCTCCATTTCCTCCAGGGAGCCGTGCCGCGCGATGCCCGCCTCGCGAGCGGCGTCGTAGTCCACCAGGATCTGCTTGTTCTGCAGTCTGACGCCCTCCGGCGAGTACCTCCCGCCCAGGGTAAGCAACCGCGGCAGGGAGTTCACGGTACTGCTGTCGAGCCCGAAGTAGCGGCACGCCCACTGCCGCCCTACGGGCAGGAATGACAGGTGCGTCGAGAGGCATAGTAGGCAGAGTCGTTTGAAGGTGACGAGGTAGATGTAGCCGCCGAACTCGCCGCAGTTATCGCACGTGGACTGGCGGAGCTTGCGGTAGAGCTCGGGGCACGTCGTGCGATGGCTCGTGCCGATGATCCTGGCGCCGCGGATTGCGTTTCGCGCGTGCTTGCTGATGGCGGCGTAGGTGGGCAGGGAAGAGATAAAGGCTAGTGAGCCGTGGCTTGTGGATTGGAAGTTGATTATTGCGTCGATGTCGAGCTGGTTGAATATGATATGTAGGCACTCTCGTGTTAGGCGGCTGAGAGTGCCGATGGTCGCTGTGCCTTCGCGGGGTAACAGAGCTTCAACTGGCGGTAGGTTCCCGTCTAGAGTATGGTCGTCAAACTGTCCCTCATATGTAAACTCCCTTAGCTGCGCGTCTGATAGATGGCCATCCATAATTGCGGCTAGTTGCTGGTATTTTGCATGAATTGAATCGTTGATGGAATCCACGGTGGCTACGCTGCCGGTTCTTGTGCACATGTATGGCGTGTTGAGGTAAGCTGCACTTACATCTGGGTAGGGTACGGGGATTCAGTCGGCGACGACCCAAAGCATATAAATACAACTTTGCACTGATCTAATGGGTATCAATTATAGGGGGTGATAGTAGAGGAGAAGGCAAAAAGTAGACGAGAAAATTGCAAAAATAAATCGACGCCTGCAAGATTCGAACTTGCGCTCCCGAAGGAAATGGCTTAGCAGGCCATCGCGTTAACCACTCCGCCAAAGCGCCGCCGATTGATAAATGAACACCAAAATTGTGCATATATTCTCACGTCACAGAATTTTAGGCCGTGGGAATGAAGTGTGCCCACGCGCGGCATTGTTTCATCTCTCGTTGCCACCATTGTGTTGTGGAGGTATTGAACCGATAATGCTGACAGCCAGGTAGAAAACGCGCCGGGGGAACTACTCCCAATTGTATGTAGGTTGGTAGGACGTCACCTCAAAAAAGGGCAGGTTTGGCTAACTTCGTGGAATATCCAGCCCGGATTCAGAGGGGCTGACCAAAGGCCGCCGTACCTCCAAGGCTAGGTAGGCAACAGCTGCTAATTAAGATCCCGACGAAGTTTGGCAATCTTAAAATACATCTAGAAGCATTGGGGCAATGGGCTTAGGGGCTTCCACGGTAGGGGGGAAAAATTCTTGCACCGCGACATAACTTTCCAATTCAATCTCCTTGGAGACAGAAGAAAGAGAGGCGGGTGAGGATGTGACTGAGCGCAGGCTCATGTACTTCTCTTAGCCCCAGTCCATTGTAAACCGGCGGCGCTTTGGCGGAGTGGTTAACGCGATGGCCTGCTAAGCCATTTCCTTCGGGAGCGCAAGTTCGAATCTTGCAGGCGTCGATTTTTGCCATTTTGAACCTCGATTCGATCTCACAATGGCAGGATGTTCTGGTTTTCTTTTTGTCAAGCCCTGATTAATAATTTGGTCATAGCGGCCACGACGCAAGCGCATGGACGTGATACGCACGCCGTCATCTGTAGTGGTGAGAGTTCTTGGGGGGCTCACCGTCATCGTCATACCTTCCGTAGCTACCGGCATACCCTATACTGCTAACAGAGCAATCATTGCTTCTTCCTCTGATTTTTTTCAGCAAATCCTAAACGACTTGCTATTTCACCTCCATCTTGGATATCAGTATAGCTACAATAGGATCATCTTACCTACTAGGTACCTTGGGGATTAATTGAATATGGTAATGCGATGAACTCGGTTGGTGTGAATTGGTAGCTCTTTCCTCATCACCATCATCCTACCAAGGAACTAGGTACCTACTAAGGTATACGCAGGTAAGCCACTGTATCTCAGTAGGTAGTCTAGGAAAAATAATCTTCGTTCTATTACCCCCTTCATATATATGACACGGCGATCAACTATGGATGAGAACCACCCCGTCGTTGTCAAGTTGCCTATTGGCAATAAGCCCCCTTCAGTCAACTTGGTTGACGATGCGTCCCTCCTCGCGAAGATTGATCAACTGTTGGCCTGCAATGCAGGTGAATATATCGACCTGCACCAGCTTGTTCTTGTAGGGCAGCAATTGAGCGGCAAGAGTTCAGTCTCCGATCATATTCGAAGCGAGTTTCCCAAGGTAAGAGGAACCGCCCTACACAATCGAAAACCGAAGATGCTGATGTAGCAATTAGATCAAAGCAGATATCGAGAAGAAACTACATGCTGCCGAGAAGGTGCTTCGTGTGCTGGGACCGAAACGTCAAAGTACGAAGGAGCAGAGACAGTTTTTGACCGACATCGCATCCGAATTTCAGTATCTCGCCAACTCTGCGTCTCGGGCTCAATACGTTCTATCAGACTTCTTTGACGAAGTTGCAAATCGGCGCCTGGCAACTGTAGCTGTCAATAGAGGCGAGATATTTGCCGAGATGATGGCCGACATGGGACACGAATTCAACTTTGTGGACGAGGAGACCGACGGAGATGACAAAGACGAAGGTGAAGAAGACGAAGACTGCGACAGTTTGGATGTGGACGGGTCTGTTACTCCCAGCTTCGGCGACGAGCCATTGGGTTAGAAAACCTCCTGCAAGTCTACCAGGCTAGTGACAGAGGATGCAGACATTTTTCGCTACGTCACAGAGGCAGAGCATATTACTTTTCCTCGGAGTGACGGCATCCTTGAGTGGCTCACCGGCGTACACCGCAAGAACAGGGGCTTCGAGATTGGGTCATTTGATGGCTCCCTTTTGACCATGACAATGCAGCGCCAGGCTGGGAAATGGAGGGCTTTGTCTAAGGGCTACATCAGTGATATGATCGCGATTGTTCACACCTTCATTCTGGATCTTCTAAACCATATTATCTCGGATAAGAAACTTCTGGGTAGCCTGGTTCCAGTTCTGTCGGAGCATCTTCAAGCCAAGTACCTCCGGGCCATGGAACAGGTGGACTTCCTACTCAGCATCGAGCTGGAGGGGACGCTGGCCACGTACAACCATGCATTCACCGAGGTTCTGGGCAAATGGTATGCACCTAGATTCGTTGCGACTTTGGTTCAACGCTGACAATCACAGCCGCGCCGAGAGAGTGAAGAACGAACTCGAATCTCGAACGATCGTTACTAAAGACTATGGACGCATTGTCCGTCTGGATGACATTGTCCAAGCACACCAGCTGAGCAACGACGAGCAGGTCGTGCAAGAGATGCATGACATTCTCAAGTCATACTACGAGCTTGCCCGCAAGCGCTTTGTGGACAATGTGCGCATGCAGGCTGCTGACCACTTTCTGGTGACGGGACCAAACACGCCTCTGAAGCTCTTTTCACCCCAGTTTGTATCAGGTTTGGCCTCTGCGCAGCTTGATGAGGTTGTGGGTGAGGACCAAGATGCGAAGAAGCAGAGAGCTAAGCTGGAGAAGGAGATCGGTTTGCTCAAGGAGTGCATGGTAATCCTTCACTGATCTCGATGGGTACGAATTTTCTCTTTCGTCTGCAGGTTAGAAATTTCAGAGTAACCCCGCGTCTCTACCATGAGTGCGCGGCTGGGAGCACAATGCGAAGAAGTAGAGAGATAAGCTGGAGAAGGAGATCGGTTTGCTCAAGTAGTGTATGGTTGTCTCTCGATGATCTTGATGGATGCGAATTTCTCTCTCTTCTGTAGGGTAGAAATTTCATAGCAATCCTAAGTCTATCCACGGCGCTGGTTGAAAGCTTTATTCTACTTCCTACAGGCTGATTGCTAGCATGCGTTTCGGTGTCTTTGATCACTGAGTCAATACTTTTCGCTACGTGATCTATCTTCTTTGCATTGAGCCCTGGTATCGTTATCCGGCCACTTGGTGCCATATAAATATGAAACTTGGTCTTCAGTTCCTCTCAGTGCTGAGAAGAAAGAGGCAACAGGCTACATCAGTTAGCATCATGATTCGAGACAAGAGTTCGCCGAGGACGACTTACCAACAAAGTCTATTCCCATTGGCTATTACGCCCCAATATCCGGGGTCTGTGAGTTTATGGCATATTAATCTCATGAGTTGAGATTGTTGCACCTATCGTCTTCTCTTGTAGACATTGCTCAGCTGGTAGAAGAGCTTGGCGCGGAGAGCCTGGAGCCCTTGATGAAGGCCATTGAGCTCTTCATTCCTAAGAGGGCCACGAGTCAGTACAGCAAGGACATGGAAGAATTGCTCCTCTTCTTTTACTTACCACGAAGCTTCTCAGCTTGGGTCGGAAAGCACATGGGTAACCAGTTGGGCACCGAAAGTTGGGGATGACGAGAATTCTGATCGCATCAGGAAGCGAATCTGGTCGTGAACTGCCGCAGCGGCTGTCTGCGTTGAGGCAACTGCTGAGTGTGTTCCGACTCTCTCACCGCAGAGGCCAAAGCCTTTGGGGAAGGACTGGCAGACAAGCATCTCAAAGCCCTCCTGAGCAAAGTGGCGGACGCATCATATGTCATCCTCCAAGCCATTTCCGAGGCCTTGGTAGGCAATGTAAAAAGGGGGGATCAGCTGCTGTCTCTTCATGATAGCAATCAAGCCCCGCCACAGCTCCTTGGAGAAGTCTAAAGCAGTGGGATCATGGCAGTTTGGTTGGAGAATAAATATGCCACTTGCGGTGCGCTGGAAACGGCCTCTGTCAGTCTCTTCCAATACCCCAGTCTCGGCAGGACAGTGCTTCTATGATGAATTCTGCTTGTATTATTTCCTCCACGGAATGTTCTGACACGCATCTAGAGTGTATGGGGAGCTGGGGCAAAACCTGAATGAGAGAGAAAAGGAGTGTGAGACTTCGGCTAGGCCTTTTTGCATTGAGGTAGGGATATCGCCAATGCTGGCTCGGGGTAGAATACCGTCACTGTGCAGCTCACGTGGTAATGCTGTTGCGTCTCCTCAATAATCACCAACTCATCTTTCAGTTAAGACACAATCATAGGGACTTCGCCGCTCACAATGGTAGATCAAGGCTGGTCCCGCACTTTTGCGGATGATGTTATTGGGAACGACCTTGATGCCTTCAGTGCTTCCAGCTTTTAAGTCCGGGGAAAAGAGCATCTCTTCCTCGACAGATGCGCTTGACCAGCTTTGCCCAAAAGGTACGTACTAGAAGGTAAGTTATGACTGACGGTAGTCTCATAGGAGTCATCAGGATGCACATAACTGTGACTTCGGTGTTTTTCTGAACGCATTGATATGGAAGAAGTTTATCAATTTAGTTGGGCCGATAGGATCATCTGGTAGCAGTGAGACTCACATTGATACAAATTACTACGAGCCTGAACACTACGATCTAGATTCTAGCATTCAGATCAGGCGCTCAGTATCGAATTACAAGGCTAGCAGCAGTAAGGTTGGCAGGCAATGCGATGACGTACTTGAAGAAGTGCTTCCATCCGATAGCAAACCTTGGAGTGCATAAGCTGAAGCCTTCTTCTGGCCTGTGCAAGACAAATCGTACCCGACGGCTGGATCAATATTCCGAAGATAGCCACCAAAGCTTTTGTTTATGGGTAGAAGCGCCGCCATCTCCCCGAGGGAAGCCATGACAAAGAAGCCCATTGTGCCAATAGCAAGGTAGTTGATCAAGAGACTTGCTGGACCTGCCTGACAAAGTACAGTTCCTGAACCGATCATCAGTACGCAAGCGATAGAAAATATGGAGGCTTGTCGGGGCTTCAAATCTCGGCGGAGCTCGTTCTGTGGCAAGACTTCCCTCACGCCATCACGAGACTGGGTTGGCGTGAGACAGTGCTTCGTTTTCTCTGGTTTGGGATTCGTTTGGATCGTTGTTGCTAGAGTAAGCACTTTGCTCAGAACCAGTGATAAAGTGGCTATAGAGCTGAGCTGAAGGGACAAACATACTCAGACGACCTATTGGGAGGGGTTCCAGTTGAAATATGTTGCCAAGTGCCAGGTGTGGCCGTATGCTGTTGCGTTCTCGAGGCATTCTCCTTCACGGAGATGTTAAGAAGCAAGAGGACACCGAGATATCGGGGGACGTCCTCAAGGGACTCTCCTTGCAAGTCGATTATTTGGTAGCTCTACCCCATGGGGACGAATTGGCAGTTCGTAATGTCCTTCGCACATGGCGGGAGTTGAGGATGCCAAGCACAAAGTCCAGCGGGGGTTAGCATGATTTCGAGCAAGCTCATCTTAGTATCGGGAAATGTCTATGAAGATGCACTATTATTAAATTTCTACTGAGCTACATAGGCCGGACTCCTTCTATTCGGGGGCATCACCGAAGCACATGGCTCAGGCGATATGGATACCTCAGGCGGAAGTGCTTGTTGATCACAACCGAGTAGCAAGGACCCTCCCACTACTTATATTAGGGCACCAATACAAGAAGAATAGCAGCAAGGGAACTGGCAGATAAGGTAGGCATTGCTACGATGTCAAATTTTGGAATTCACCCTACCTCATGTAGTGGTGATCACGTCACCACCCAGGAATTCACAGTTAAGCAGGCAGGTAGGTCTAGTACCTAGTTCATGCCCAGTAGGGTACCTACCTGCAGTGAATTGCTCAGGCTTCCTGTAACAACAGTTTTCGAACTAGAGTGGCCTGTGCGTGAATGTTGTGACGTGGACAGCGCCTTCCTTGAGAACCAGGCAGCTGGCTGCACCTACTCAACTCAAAGTGTCCTCACCTGGCCAAGTTCACTGGCCCAACTTCAACAAAACAATGCTTTCACCACCACAACTCCGAGTGCTTTGTCACTTGCAGTGAAAGACGGGCTCGCCATTTCTTTTGAGGCCTGAACCTGGATCATTGTACCTACAAATTCAACTGTCATCCTGTCATCATGTTCTCCCAGTCCTCAATTGCCGGCCCTGCCCCGCCGCCATCATCGGTTGGCTTTTCCTCTATTTCCAGGGAGGAAACCAAGGAAAATATGCCCCCGTCCTACATAGAAGGATGGCTACGCGAGACACAAACCCTCCTTGTCTTCCCTCATTGCCGACTATGTCGCTTCAAGTTTCAAGAAAACGACGTGGTTGTCGTGGGTGAGTTGCATGATACACTCTTTGGTGGTCATCACCAGCACTTGCTAATCTCAAAAATCCTAGTTACACTCAACAACAAACATTCGAAGCCTTTTCTCTACGCCTACCATGACTCGCATATGGACAAGGCTCTGAACGCAGAAATCGTGTGCACCTCCTCTGCAGATAAAGCAAACGGCGACCACTACCTTGGCACCGGCTGTCATTTCGCATGTCTCCATTTTGCCAACAAGCTTGACCCCAAGCATGCGGTACGCGAGGCCCAAGTATCTACCGATATCACGCATTTCCATCATGAATTGCCATTATCAGGCACTACTGTGACCAAGGCCGCATACAAGTCCGACTTATTCCTAGTCTACAACCCGACGAAGGAACGGGTGACCGAGGTCGGCAACCAGCTCCAGGTGATCAACATCAACAGCAAGAGACAAAGATTTGACTCACATGCGAAAGAGATGTTCATGAAGGCGAAGCTCTTATTGCATCCCAACAAGGGAAAGCCCATGAGCAGACTCTTTGCCGCTAGCCTATACACCTACGAGCCTCCAGCTTCTGAAGAGAAGCGCAGGTTGCTTCATATCCGAGGTCAGCTGGCCATGCAACTTTCCAAACGCTTCAAAACGCGGGTTGCTTTGCCTCTGGACATTTGGAAGTCAATTGCCGATCATTTGGTCTCTGAATTTGCCATCTGCTCAATGCTGGGTTTGCCTTTTCGCGATAGCACTGAAGTGAGCACGACCAAGGATATTTGGGCAACCCATGCCAAAATTGATGGCATCTCTTATGTGTCAAAGCTCGCAAACAAGCGAGGAAATGGAGCCAAGTTGGCTCTCCGAGCTCGCGATATGTCCTTTGAACACCCCTTGTACATTCTCGAGGACCATTTGGGGATTCGAGAGATGGTATCCTCAGCACAGCCCCCGGCAAACAAAGCTGAGGTGTCTGCGTGGTGGCGGGTTGTGCCCTTGGGGGTGGGAGAGAAGATTTCCTTCACCACGGATGTAAGTTCCTCACCTGAGCAGTCTTCTTACGGTTCTGGATCTAATGTTTAAACATTCAGTCGCTCAAGCTTCACTACAGTCCGGGAGGAAAACAGGCGTTGGGCTTAGGTCGACCGGTCTCTCCTGATAACTGCCTATGGTCCGAACCCATTTCTCCCCAAGACATTGACCAATTGTTCTTCTATCCCTCCCTCGCCCCTAAGGCAATCATCAATATGGTATCTATACCCATCAATCAGCCTGTCTGCACCGGATACTCGGTCTGCTGGATCAAAATCCCCAACTGGAAGAGTGAGCGAAAGACAGGGGCGGGGCTAGTGTATATCCACGCACACCAGCCAGGTGAAACCTTTTCTTTTTATGAGGACGTGGCACGCTACACTGACAACTACGTCTGGGAATATGCCCCAAAAGTCAACGGAGAGCGTCTCACGGACCTCAGCTTGTTGTACAATCGACACAAACGTCCACAACGTCAATTTACCATGGCTGTGAGTGCCCATTCTGCCTGTCCCCAATCAACTAGATGACGATACTAATCCATATTTCTCGAACAGTTTCGAACAAGCAAAAAGCGGGACTTGATTTTCGGACCATACGCGGAAAACGTAAGCCTAGGGGAAAAAATTACGTTCAAGAACGCGTGGGGATGGGACTCTATTGCAACTTTCTCGGATTTCGACACTGATACCTTGTGGATGGAATATCCTCGTTTCGAAGGAGGCACAAGCGGATTTGTCATTGGGCCACAGAATGGAGGGCTGAACCGCTCGCGATATTTCAACCCCTTCAAACCCCTCCCTCCTATCCTCCCGGACCCTCTGCCAGCTCGCCTTCAGGACAAGGAGCTATTTCAGTCATCAGCCAGTCTGAGTGGACTTTTGGAAATAGTCATCTCCAGGTCAAGAGTAGTCGGACAGTACCCTCGTGTGTGTGGGCTCCTACTACGTTATGAAGACTCTTCAGAGAGAAGCGTCGGTAGCTTTCGCATTGATTGGGCGGAGAAGCCTCTCTCTGTGCCCGGGAAGTCTCCGGCGTTGTTCTTGAACTTTCTCCAGGATGAGTCTCGTTGCCTCATTGCCGATGTGGCATTTTACCCGCAAGACTCGCCAGCCATGTTCAATACCTGGATGGAACTGTCTTGGGCGGATGATCTGGTTTGGGTTTACAGCTGGAACGACAGCTATGTCTACTCTGTCTGAGAGATCAATGCGTTGACGCTTGTTTGGTACTTTTATCATTTGCATTTTTTGGCCTGTTGTCCATTGGCTGCTTATATGATCGTTATTTGCGGAATAATTTGGACGACAGCATGCTTTGACATCCTTTCACTAGTTTGAGTTACAACGCTACTATCTCCGTCTAGTCCGTGAGATAATAGATAGCAACGAGAATACCTTTAGTTCTACTTAGCTTTTGGTAGAGACCGCACTGTCTGTTAGAGAGTTCACATAGGTTGCGAACACTAATTCATCTCACCGTTTGCCCCCTTCATTCCTCGTCACATTTGTGTGGGACCAGGAACACCATAGCATGCGCATAGAGTATCGTTCTCAGATGGGCAATCTGCCTGCTTTTACATGGTGGTTAGAGACACGATGATATCCAGTGCGACCAACGACCAAAAAAGTGGAAAATTTTGAGAACTGAGGTGTTGTAGTATATTAATATACAACTTCAGATTACTATCGTTCCGGTTATATTAATATGCTGTTGGTGATGTGTGTATGTGTGTGTGTGCGTGTATGTACTTAACGCCGGCATCCGTGGTGAGGGCAAAGGGCGTCTACCTACTGCTATTTAGTGGTATATACAGACTTTTGTTGCCCTTGTAAATCTCCATAGTCCTAGTTAGTTAGTTAGAATCGTTTAAAAGTAAAACTCACTTCCAAAGGCTCTTGCAAGAGCTTTGCAGGCAGCTGGACGAGAGCTCATGATGCCCAACGTGTCGTCGTCACTGTGGAGGAGAGTCGGTTCGGCAGTCTCGCGGTTCGAGTATTCCTTGTTTTCTGGATATTGGGACTCGAAAATCTTTACGTGAACCTCATTAGAGAACGTGACGTTTTGGGTGGCTATCGGTGCGTGATTGAAAGTTGTGGGACAATTTTGCTCGTGATTGCGTCTACTGCCGCCTTGCTTATAGTGCTGACTTTCTCGGTTGACAGCTTGTCCTGTGAAGTCCCCCTATGCTGCGAGGCTGCGAGCTCTCTAGACAGTGGGAAGCCCTTATCCAGCTCCTTGTTCTGCCGGACCTTTCTTCGGTTCTCTCACCGCCCGACTCCTCTAGCTCACATCTCCTTCGGGTGATCACGAGACTAGACTGATGGACTAGTGTCGCTCCTTCCCCTTGACATGTTTCAAGAAAATGATCCCCCATGAGCACTCTTGGACTCCTCGCCATTGCATTTTACTTACACTGTTTTGACGAGACGGATACTCGAGCACCCACTCTCGGCACTACATTCTTCTCTCGTTCCGATCTTCCAAATATCTAAGATGCTATATTATCTGCGTTGGCCCTGTCGTCTAGATCATGGCGAGTCTGTATCATGGCTTAAGTTCCTCCACGCCAAGCAGCACTTGAGCTTATTGGGCTCGGACTGGTTGCTAATTGTGCCTGCTAGCAACCGGACGCCGTTCAGCATTCAAATCGAAACTCTCAGCTCCATGTTGGGTACATGCCCAGGTATGATGAGGATACTGCTCAATGCTGACATAACAGACGACAATAGAAACGAGACGACCGAGACCAAAGAAAGGACCAAGAGCAGCACTGTCATCGAGTACTTTCAGAATCCACGGATCGACATACATCTTGATCGTCTCATATATGATAGCCAGCCACACGCGATGCCATGATGCCACACAAAACGAACACCGAATCACATCCGAGCAATTCCAAGAGGGGGAATCCAGCTAATTCGAACTTGGCTACTTCCGGAAAGGCACCATGATAGGTCTGATCGGTTCGTCAGCCGAAGACTTGATTCTGGTCGAGGAGATGGTCTACGGACGCCAGCCGATCACCTGATCGGATCGCTGGCCGGCGCACCTTGCAGTAGTGTCCCGGGCCCCTGGAAATAGGCCTTCAACCATGTTTGATCACTCAAGTGTGAAGATTGATTATATCGAGCCTCGAGAAGGGTTTTGGTTCTATTTGCTATCTTTGTGACGGCTTCTCGGACTGGACACTTCGCCGCGAGCACAACTAGGATCCATTCCGACACATGCTTTCCTAATACTGATGCAAGATGGATGGAGATCTCCTCCTCATCTGGGGTTAGCCTACGCGAGCCCGCTGTAGGCTAGAGTGGATGGCTGCCGGCATGATCTCTAATTGGCAGTATGGCGATCTAAATGGCGGGAATGGTCCCGATTTCACCACCGGCAGGGGTTTTTGCGACGCATCCCGAGAATGCACCGAATATGTCGCTATCTGTTCTTGACAGAAGGGTATATTAATCGATATGCCCCGCGAACTCAATCTTCGAATTGATTTCCCTGTCTATCTTACGGATACACCAAAATAGTAAAAAGTAAGCTCCTTACCCCTGACCCGACCTGAGGCCAGGAAGCTCTAACCCTATGTCCAGTGTCTGACAAGCTCGTTCCTCTCACCATTATCAAGGGCGCCGGCTCTGAGTTCATTCCCCTTCCCCAGGGCGAGAACGCTACCACGGCTGATTTCCACTCTATCCGCACCAAGACCACGGACTCGCCGGCTCACTTCACCTCTGGGTTCTACAAGATCACTGCTGGACCTGCTCGCCCCGCCCATTACACTTTTGAGGAGACCAAGTATGTCCTCCAGGGCCAAATTGATATTCTAGTATGCAATTCCATTCTTTCTCCCTTGTTCTAGGCGCGAGATGTATCCATTGACTTGGAAACATCTCATTGGCACAAATTCTCGATCCTTGCTGGAAGTAATCCGTCTGGACTAACATCCGAAATAGGACGAGGCCACTGGCATCACTCACCACCTAGTCCCTGGAGACTTCGCCTTCTTCCACGTCGGATCCAAGGTCAAGGTGCGTCGCTTCCCCAACTTCTCGATCCCGCTATAGAAACCGTGTTCTGTTCTCGAGGCCTGTGAATCATACGTATGAAGCTAATAGATATAATTCTTTTAGTTCTCTACCAAGTCTGACGGCCTAGCCTTCTACGCCGTGACTCGTCCGATCCGCAACCCTCACCCCAACCTCCAGGGCCGCGAGGAGAGCGTCAATGCCAAGCTGTAGAAGCAATTACGAGACAACGAAAAAGATTTCTGTTATTTCTGTCATAGGAATAGAGACAGCAAGATAGAACTGAATGATAATGAAGTAACATCCCATCGTTAGTTTCCTCCGATTACATAATGTTGCTAGACTGAAATCGCGAAAAGCGCAAACCGAAAGACGCCGAGCAAATCTGGGTATCTGATTGTGAAAAGCCTCATGGAACCAACCGCTAACAAAATTCGTCAAGTCATGCCGAATAACAATGTCATCAGGGGTAGAAAGCCGGTACTGTCGAACACGATCGGCAGAATCATCAACTCCCTTGACAAAGGAGCAACACGTATAGGCTGATGAAGCAGGATACACTTAAAGGGCACAAAACTCGGGGATGATGAGCGGCGCCTGGAACGCCGGGACATCCTCTCGATGCCCCAGAAAAGCGAAACCATTCTTCCGGAGGAGACGAGCCAGTTCGTTGAAGCAGGTTACGTCGGACCCTGCAGAGAAGAGAATCTCATGATCACGGGAGAAGTTCCAGTTGTATCCGGCTCTCATGCCGGCCTCGGATGCCACCAAAGCATCCATGAACCTGCGCAGCCTGGGGCGGGGCAGCAGCACACCCGGGCCCGTGCCATCCACAAAGAACACCTTGACGAGCCTTGACCTGGGGTGCGTGAGGAAGTCGTTCAGCTTGACGTCGGGGATGTCGGCGGGGGACTGGAACTCCGGGATCACTGCCGTCTCGGGGAGCGTTGCTCTGAACCCGTGAGCCTGCAGTATCTCCTGCGCCATGGTGTACATGGCGCCCGACGCCTCCTCCGCCGCCGCCGCGACCAGCACCGTGTCGTTCTGGAAGGAGAAGTGCGTGAACCTGGTCCACTGCCAGGTTCGCGTCTCGGTGAACCTGTACCAGAACCCTTGCCACCTGCCCCGCGGGACCGCCTGGTTCGCAGACTGCCCGCCAAGGACGACTTTGAACATGCTGGGGTAGTTCAGCGCCTGGTTCGGGAGGGCGGAACGCCGCACGGTAGGGAGAATTCCCCCGGGCGCCCTGAAGTACCGCGCGTTGACCGACTGGTGTCCCATGATCGTCCTGACCCGGACGAAGTCGTGGGCGAGCAGAATCGCCTCCGCCGAGGCCGGGAAGCACTGCAGGCAGCTGGTCTCCCTGGCCGTCACGACCATGAGGCCCGGCAGCGGCACGGAGCCCTCCTCCACGGCCCAGCTTCCGTAGCCGGTCAGTCTCCAGCCCGTGGTCGAGGTCAGCTCGTCCCAGAAGCGCAGGAGTTTTCGTCTCAGGCTTTCGTTGTTGCCCACGACGAAGAGTACTTTGATGAGAGCTAATTGAGTGTTAGAACGTTGAGTCATTGGGGGAGATATTGCGGACTGACTGAACAGCCCCAGGGAGGTTGTCACTAACAAGCCATATCTCTGGTGGTCGTTTCCACTGTACGTGACTAATCTTTAGATCAGAGGCAACAATATATGGGCGCTTGCTTTGAATCAGCGTTCGTCTGTGAGTTCTTAGTGAGTTGGTCTATGAAGGATTGAATCTTGGATAGTCGACTGAAGGACAAAGGCACGACAACTGGCAAATATATAGCGTTCTCGCATCGAAGAGGCCCGCTTCAACTTACTGTGAATCGATGTCACATGGACCAACAATGAAGAGTCTATGAGAGCCTCAGATGATGCGGCATGCTCAAATCACTGCGCTTTGACACCGAATTCCTTGATTTGGCTGATACAATAATAATGATTCAGTGATGCGAAGCTCTAGGCGTGACCGAGGTTCTTAGTCACAGTCTTAAAAGATGCGCTTTGTTTAACCTGAAGAAGTCTCAACCTTTATGTGATTCCCCATTAACACAATGATTGACTGTTTATCAGACTTAGATCGGGGCCAAGTTCTCTTTCAAACATTCTTGTGCTCCCAGAGACTTGGTGAGTCATGAATATAACAAAATCACAACCAGGACCTCTGTCCCCGATAAGTCAGTGTGGCCTTCAAGCGGCCTTAATCGGCCTCGGAAGAGCACGTCTTAGGTTTCTGGTGGGCTTAACAAAGGAATGGATGGGACTGTGTAAGTAAGAGGTGGCTGTTTCTCACAGTTGGCCAGTCAGTCAAGTCGGCTGGAAGGCCTCGAGTCCCCTGAGAATCAGAACCTAAACAAGCCTTCCATTATCTCATCAGTAGGTAATTACATCAGACTACCTCCATTTGCCTTACTTGCATCCACCCCGTGACCATCTCATCAACCGTGGCTGAGACTCCTCTGCTGTCACCCGAGTTTTTCTAACATGCTGCTACCAAAATTGTTACAAATCAGTTACCTCCTTATTCAATCCCCCAATTTGCCAGTCAGGCAGTCCCCAGTATCAAGACATTGGATAACCGGTTCCGGTCGGGAGATGAAAGGGATCATCTAACTGTCGTGCTTTACTTGTTCCATTTACCGCCACACTCACTTCTCCGGTGCTACAAGCAATCCAATATTCTTGATGAATTTGCTGCGGCTCTAAGAAAGAGTTGGTTAATGCTGCCATTGTATAATAGACTTTTAACCGTCCAAAGACGACTCACCAATTGACTGCATATCCCCACGATCTTGCCACCTTCTGGGCGAATACGGACTGTTTCAAGGTCCGGGTCGCTTGCGATATCTGAGATTCCAGGAGGGACCTCGATTGATCGTCCGCAGCTTGTATATATCTACAAAGGAAGTTAGGTAGTTCAAAATGGGGTGAGGAGATCCTATTTCTTACAATAAGGCCATTCAACCGTGTCTCTAGATGACCCCGATGATAAATGGCATCCACACCAACAAGGTGTTCTCCAAGTCGGCGATCCGGGGTGATTTTTAACTTGAAATCTCGAATTGGGCCGCCGGCGGTAGGTCGATGGTTCAGAGATCCGTTACACTGCTCGTCATAGTAGGCTCCCAAACCTAAAATGGACGAGTCGGAGGCTCGCGCCCTCTGCGTTCCCCTCCCTTCGACTGGGGGCGTGTGAAGAAACTTGATGTAGTTGATTCTCGTGTAGTTAATTATCGCGAATAATTCGAGAAATCTTGGGCTAGGTTCCCACTCTTCAACTTCAGTCATGCTGAAGACGATTTGCGTGACTTCTGGTAGTTTCTGGCCATCAACTCCACCAAAAAGACAAGTTTGAAAAGGATCCCACTCTGCGTTCCGCAGGGTCCGATCCTCGAGACCAATCATGCGTAGAGATGAGTTGGGAAGTTCTGGGAACCAGATCTCCGGCAACCAAGTGTCACTACCGCCATGGTCCTCGTCATAGTCTTCGTTATCCTCTTCGTTATAGTCTTCGTTATCCTCTTCGTTGTAGTCTTCCTTATAGTCTTCGTCATGATCCTCGTCATAGTCCTCGTCATGGTTCTCGTCATGGTTTTCTTCATGGTCTTCGTTGTGGTTTTCGTCAAGGCCTTCGTTATGGTCTTCGCCATGACCTTTGCCCGATATGTGTGAGAGAAATAGAGAATAAAGTCTTGCAGCAACAAAAGATGCCAGGGCGCGACAGCTCAACACAATGTTGCCTAATATAGATGTGTTTGTGTTCATGTCCTGCTCGTTTTGGTTAGAAATGGAGACAGTATCCTGCGAGTCTTGGTTGGAGATAGAAACAACATCCTGCGCATCTTCGTTGGAAATGGAAACAGTATCCTGTGAGTCTTGGCTGGAAATGGTAACAACATCCTGCAAGTCTTTGTTGGAGATAGAAACAATATCCTGCGCATCTTGATTGGGAACGGAGACAATGTCCTGCGAGTCTTGGTTGAAAATGGAAAGAGATACAGCGTGGAGTGCCTAATAACGTCAATATAAAACCTCATGTGTGTGAAATGAGAGGGGGGTTACCAACATTCAAGCCGAGTTCGACTTTTTGGAGCGATCCGGCGGAATGGACTATGGCCTGCTTGGCTAAGTTTTCGTGATCACCAATCCAATCAGAGAGACCACCAGGAACGCAGTAAATTCGAATACCTCTCAGTGAGTGGGAGTCCAGGGCCAGATGGAAACCTCGGATAGCCCCTGGGACTCTTTTGGAGCCAGACCATGTAGCTGATTCCCTGCTTCTGTAATTATCATACCCAACCTGATATTTGGGCCCGAAGGTAAGACCAGAAAGAGAAGTACCGCCATGAAGAGAGACAAGGGAGACAGAGACCTCCATGACAGCCTCCCCAATTGGGATGGATATGGCATCTTCAAACAACTGCCGGGAGCCGCCTTCATCTTTTAACAACCGCCGGAAGCCGCCTTTAGGTTGGACGTTGAACGGAATCAGGTCAATGTGCGCACTTAGCCATCCCCCGCCTTCTCTGTACGTATGCCCAGCTCCACTTGCGATCCTTGTCACTTGAGGGCAGCAATGTTGGAAAGAAAGCCGGAGCTCAATGAGGCGGCTGAGGTACTCGCCCAGTTCCCAGACCCTTTTGCGATGATGCAACATGATTGCGTCGGGCTCTCTGAGATAGTCTATAGCCTTGCGGTATTTGTGATACCGCATAGCCTTCTCGTACTTCTCAGCCCATGTTTTCGGCTCGGGCCAGCAAGACGCAAATGAGTAAAGGTAGGAGAATTCGTTGCCGTTGAGGAATCTAGAACGCCAGAAGCGTTCAGGCAAGTCTAAAGTTGCAACAGTCTTTGAAGCCAGGCGAAGGTTTTTGATATCTTTTGATGGCGTCGAAACGAGGATCTCAGTCAGTAACTCGTGTGGAAGATGCTGAAAAGGATCACGAGTGTCTTGAGACAGCAGTCTTAGAAGTGGACCAGGCAGAGGGCCGAAACTGTTGTCGGGCAGGTCTGTATAAGGTGGCTGTCTGCCTTCTTCTTCTTTCTCCCCATGACGAAGGCCAAGATACCTTGTCATATTTCGGTAAAGAATAGCTTGCGGTATAACTTCTGATGTAACTTCTGTCGGAGGGTATTCTCCTGTGCGTCTGAATCGTTGTAGAAATTCATTTTCAAGTGGGCTTAATCCATTGGAATCCCCGGTATTTTCAAGGGTGTAGGTTGTACCTGGGCAGCAGACTTCTCCTGGCCACTGAAAGGCGTTTGGATAATCACGCTTCAGGTGCCCGCCGTACTGGTGAAACCAATCCACGGCTGAGCTCACATTGGGTTGTGATACGCATAAGTCAAACAAGGCGCGAATATGATGTTGCTCGCCCATCTGGTCATTGACCTCGCACAAAAGCCTCCAGCAGTCGGCATGGATGGCAAATCCCCACAAATGAAGGCTCGGGAAATCAGAGGGTACGGTGGGTGATACTCTGTATTTGACGAATCTTTCCTCGAAGATGTGGTCGGATACATCGATGTCGAACTCGTCTTCCCGTGGTATCACCATGACACCATGTTTGACGTTTTGTGTAAACTCTTGAGAGACATCTACAACCGAAGACAGCTTTGGGCTGTTCCAATCATCACTGGTAGCGTACACTGCAATGCGGGTCAGGGAAAGCCAAAACCAGAAGACGGTGGAAGGCTACTCTTACAAGCATGGTAATTGCTGTTGAATTTGCTTCTCCCAAAATCATCACCATCACCCGAGACGATTTCGTACCCGCATAGCAGGCAGCGGCAGCGCAGCTGATTCATCGGCGGTAGATTCGGTTGCTTGGGAACGGTCGCTAAATGAGAGCATCAGCGGAAACTAGAAATCACAGTAGGTTTGATCGCAGGCAAAGACATACCAGTGGTGTGGAGTTTTCGGCAGGGTTGGTGTTGTGATGAATCTCCAAAGGTTGGTTGGCAGTAGGCAAGGTCTGGGTTGGCGTTGTATGTGGTCAGTGAGTTCAATGCTCAGCTTTCACTCACCCGCAATGGAATCCAGTTGAGCCCTGCGAGTACCAGCACTGCTGCCCACTCGGTACCTCTAACATGGAAGGTACGGCAGTCGCTGCACCTGCCTTCAACATGCAGGTGCAGACCCACAATTAGCACCAATCATCGACGCCGAATCCCCTTGAAGTCAGAAGAAGAGTTCTAGCACGGGGAGTCCTGACACTCGAATGTTATCGTTGGTAGTTACTCATGCGCTTTGGGCTGCATCTTTTCAGCCTCAAGATCTTGAGTTCGAGGGAGATAATCTTATCGAGAGTCTGAGCATAGAGTAAAAACCAGCGACAGGTACTAGACCCGACGTCTCATTACAATGAATAAAGGAGATAATAACTGGGAGAACATGTATATTCGTCTTAATATAATGTACATAGCTGCTGAAAAACGAAGTTATGTCTCAAGGCCGAGGCCTCGCTGTAGGAAATACTTTCGTCAGGGAACCCTTTCCATCAAAAGAAGTCCTCTTGTCTTGGCCCCTCGGCTTATGCTAAGTTCGAATGTTGTGTTGGTAGAAGAAACAGAGACTGATCGAGATGTCCAATCGCATATCAACCTTACAGGCTCAGGATCATGTAGCCTGGCCGGCTGGCGTATTCCGGCAAGGCTAAACCAACCCTCATATACTTATTCTCCACCTCTCTCATTGGAGTTTTACTGAATAGTGTCCTGGACACTGTGATGAAACACGTCTTAGTTATAATTCATTTGCTGAGTCTCTCTCGGGTTCGTCCCAGGTTCATGCTCCATTGGCAAATCCGTTGGTGAATGGGTCGCAGACGACAAATATGGCCCATGCTTGTCGAGGCCCTTGGGGTCTTCGTATTGACGCGAGTCGATCACACCCCTCCGGATGGAGCTTTTTTTGAATTGCTCAAGACTGCCCGGATTTCCGAATCGCCGGGCCTGGCGAAAATCGGTTCTCACTTGAGAAGCTGCGAGGCCAGCTCCCACAAGCATGAAACTAACGAGGATACTGCAGAACCTCATCCTAGGTATAGGAAATAATAGGAAGTAGGTAGTCGAAGACAGATACTGTAGAGTGTTGGTGCTGAGAGCAAGAAGTCTGGCTCGTCCAGGCCATCAGATTTGCGGATTCAGGGGTAATAAATCCCATGAAGCTGTTTCATTGCTGACTGTGTATGACGCGTTTTCTGCATCAATGAATCATTCATGTCTCTATTATTGCCTAGGAGACCGAGAACGAGGCTGGCGTTTGGATATCCCTTAGCAAAGACTTAGACTAGTGGCGCAGAGCAAGACAGACCTACGCCATTTTCCAGAAGTGTCAGTGATCGTCCCTATACATTCCAATTGAGAGATCATAAACCAAAAACAAGCTTTAATATGCAGGTACGTTTCGGCTAGGTTGAATCATGATTAGGAAATAACCATGTGGTAGCATGACGTTACCATCATGTGCTGGCCCGCAAGAAGAATTCCTAAATCATTACCGATGGAATCTCCCTTGCAATAACAGTACTGATCTACGTTTTATGTTAGGGTGTGAACTAAGAGTGCCCCCTTTTTATAACCTTTGATAGCAGATTGCATGAAGTAGATGTGAGTGTACATTCTTCGCCTCAGCACTATTTGAAACCTCGAATATAACGCAATTCATACTCTCTTACTATGGTTACATCTAAGTTGATCAAGTCTTCAGGACCAAGCGCGTATCAAATACACTTGAACCAGACAATTGAACCTGGAAAGCTGCATGCCAAAGATCCAGCCTGCTATCAAATAGGAGAACTTCTGCCGTGTATGGAGAGTCTCTCGGATTATTAAGCGTGTAGTGTCTTGCCTTTATTGACCGGTCTCCTGAAGTTTAATGCCCGAGTGGGCTGCGTTCACTAAGCGTTGTATCAGTTGAAAAAGTGTTTAGGCTGAAGCCATATGGATCCTGCTCGTATTTCCAACTTGGAGGGCTGGGATATATCGTAGATGAGGACTACTATTGCCAGCAAGTGGACATATCAAGAGAGTTCACTACACGGACCACTACTTTGCGGTCCAGTCACCATCGTGCTTGGATGGTAGTATTGAAGAAGAAAGCACTGAAGGGATTGGCCAGCCCCAACAGTCTACCATATAACTAGGCGTGGAGGAGAAACTATACAGCCACAGCAGACCAAGAGAGATATCAACACTAACAAACAGCTCTGAACTCAACCCAAGGATTTTGACAACGGTCGCGAGAAGAACCCAGCGACATTTCAGCAAAATTTCAAGGCCAGTCCCCGCTTCACAGTTTTCTCACCGTTGAGTAGTGTTGGCAGTGGGGAATAATAGAACATGGATTCGGTATTAAGACGGCCGACGAGTTGACCTACCAGCTTGACCAGGGAAGTAATCATTAGTGCCCAGGGAAAACTCCCAAATTGAATTGGACCAGGAACTATTTAATTAGAAGTATCCGCAATTTCCCCATCCTGATCAGTGTCGGAAGGATGTGACCCTGGGACAACGTGCGCTGGGAGGTGGGTTATCAATTTAAGTCGAGAAGGGGAAATGATGATCGGAGGAGAAAAAAGTCGGTCTGACCTGTGTGCGGGGAAACCTGCGACTACCCAAGAAAGTATACCGAGACTTCAGGCAGTGGCCATCTCGTCCCGCTCTTCTTGCTCTTTGCCACAACTGCGTCGCTTGTCTTTGTTGACTTATCCATCTCGCCAACTTCGACGATGTCAGACAAAGAAGCTGTTCCTGGGTATGATGCACCCGTAGAAGCATTGGAAGATATCGAGGTAACGTTGAACTTGGCCCTCGAGCTTTGAGCCGGACTAATGCGTGGTGTGAATGGCAGTCTGGGAGCCCCCATCAAAACGGCGAGATTAGCGAGGCAAAGTCCAAGCAGCTGGTGCGCCGGCAGGACTATCGCATCATCCCGCTATCCGCGGCGATCTACCTGCTATGCTACCTTGACCGTTCCAATATCGGAAATGCCAAGGTGCTGAACTCGACCACCGGCGATGACCTGCTTACCCGCACCCACATGACGGCCTACCAGTACACCATCGCTCTGATGATCTTCCTCATTGCCTATGCCATATTCGAAGTCCCATCAAATTACTTCCTCAAGAAGGTCAGGCCCAGCCGATGGATCGCATTTCTTATGCTGTCGTGGGGTTCCATCACGGTGGGGTTTGCTGGCGTCCAGAGCTATGCTGGGGTTGTCGTTGTGCGATTTCTACTCGGTGTGTTTGAAGCAGGTACGTGTCTTGAGTCTAAACGGAAAGACCAATTGATTTTTACTGACTTGTAATAGGCCTCTTCCCTGGCCTGGTCTACTACTTGACATTCTGGTACCGACCTGAAGAGAGATCCATTCGAGTTGCAGCGATTCTGGCCTCGGCAACACTCGCTGGCGCGTTCGGCGGAGCTATTGCTTATGGCGTAGGCCATATGAATCAAGTCCAAGGTCTGTCAGGGTGGAGATGGCTTTTCATTCTCGAGGGGCTTCCGTCGATCCTATCGGCTTTCTTCGTGTGGTTTGCACTTCCAGACTATCCCGAGACCGCTTCGTGGCTCTCTGCGGAGGAAAAGGCGCTCGCTGCTCAACGGCTTTCCGGACACGGCTCCCAAGGTGATAGTGCGGCAATGACTTGGGCTGATGCGAAGTCAACACTCCTCGAATGGAGATTGTGGTGTCATTATATTGTATGGATATTGCCAGCCCAGTTGGAGGAGAACATTTCTGACCCATCTAATCTAGATATACTTTGGAATTTCGGTCCCGTTCTCGAGCTTGTCTCTGTTCACACCATCACTGACAGCTGGCCTTGGTGTAAGTTCGTCTTCCAGCCGCGGTTATAAACACTTGACTGACTCCTCCCAAGTTTGAAAACCTGAATGCTCAGCTTATGACTGTCCCTCCTTATGCATGTGCATATGTTGTTACCCTGGCGGCTTCATGGTCAGCCGACCACTTCAATGCGTAAGGAAAAGCGAAAGACGACAGCCCTTTATTCTTGGATCGAGGTGCTAACACGCAGAACCTTAGTCGTGCGCTTCATTCCTCCATATTCTCCCTTGTCGGGGCAGTCGGTTTCATCGCTTCTGCCACACTCCCCGCGCATGCGTATAGTGTGAGTAATTTATGCGGCGATGCTTCCAATACTTTGGCCGGCCACTGACTAGAATGTGTAGGCTCGTTACGGATGTCTCATTATCGCAGCCTCGGGCTCCTTTGCCTGTATTCCTCCGCTCCTCGGGTGGCTTTCCTCCAACCTGCACTCGACGGCGTCTATCGGGTTGGCAATTGCCCTCAATATCTCGATGGGCGCGCCGGGCCAAATCGTTGGTGTATGGATCTATAAGGTGGAGGAGGCTGCCAAGGGGTACCCGATGGGTCACTGGATCAATGCCGGCTTCTTGCTCATGGTCTCCGTGGGGTGCCTCTTGATGCGATTCTATTACACGATGAGGAACAAACGAGCTGTCGGCACCGAACAGAAGCTCTTTAAGTATTGAGATGAGATGCTGCTCAGGAAACTCGGTACCTTGTCGGCGTGGGAGTGGCACAAAGGGGGGTTGTGTGGAATGGTGTCGCTTTGTTCTCCGAGTGCTGCCCAAGAGTTTTGAATGGGCTCTGGGTGTGTGTCAGTTGGAGCAAGACGGAGAGAAGAGAAATCCATCTTAGTACTTAGGAACAAAGTAGAAAAGTCAGCTCATGACGTAAGAGATGCAGATAACAGTTGCTATCATACAATGCAGATATTCTTGAGCACCGATATGTCTTGTATGTAACGCTCACTTCCTAGTGTTGTGTTGTCCTTCCGTCCCACAAAGGGAGATAGTACTCGACTATAGTATCAGCTGCTTCCTTTCTTGCGCTCATCTTGTCTTGTGTGCCGAAGGTAGTTTGGGTGTGATGTTGAAGTCGCGGATTACGGGGTCCTTGTGGCATGCGCTTGGGTCTCGGGGTGGCGAGTGGGCGGAATAAAACTTGGCTTGCCAAAGCTCTCTTGGCGTACGGCAGGGACCTCATTTGTACTAAACACAATAGCAAAGGAAGAATTAATTAATTTACGATATTGAGCTTAGTATGGTGTTTATTATTAGGTCAATTGTTCTGGAATTCAGCGCTGAACTGTCTAAATGTGTGATATCAGTCGCTTGGGATTGATCGCTGCGACGGTTTGCGAGAGGAAAAGACTCAGATAGCCAAATGTTTAGGTTCCGTCACCAGCAACCTTGTTTAAGGGTTCTGTTTACTACACAGACAACTAATAACTAAAACATATGTTCAGAGATTCGACATGTCCGGTGCCATAAACTATCGGACGATAGAAGAGACCACGAACCACTTGTTGCATAGCAAGGATGCAGGTATCCGACGTATGAAGGTGAGTTTTAGGCGAGCAGCTACAGCCGCCAAATGGGAGAAAAGAATAGAAATAAGTACCAAACTACCATTAATACCCTCATTTCGTCCATGAGCCGGCGATTCAACCCCTCATCTCAACTATTGTGCAACATGCCGCCATACCAAGTGGATTCGAGCCGACAACCCTCGATCTAGACCGCCACTTTCAGGAACAGCGACCCTCCATCCAATCAGCAACCCACCACAACCGACACGCTTGTACCACGGAATGGCGAAAACGACAATCGGAATCACGAAAACGATGCGATTGCCGATGTCGGTTGGCGGCCGATGACAAATGTGGGTAGATCTGGGGATGACGCCATGTGCCTGCGCATGACGCGAGGGCCCTCGACAAATCACAGCTGCGCCCTGGCGGATGAGATCAAATGGTACCATGTTGAGATAGGGCAGCCCTGATGCAGATTCATGCTGGTTGACACAAGAGTTCCATCAGTGACTATGGGGCACGTAATTGCGATCACGACATGGACGACGTGGTGTTTTGCCCAGCCTCGGTCTACATAAAGACGGTGTTGATCCCCTGAAGTTAGCCATTGCCATCAACCGTCAGCATATCTCAGCCAGAATCAGCCGGATACTACCTTCCCCTCTTCCCTCCTCTCACATCACAAAAAATGGCCTCCCTCACTCTCTACGATACCATCGTCCCGGTGCTGATCCGCGGGTTGAACACCTTCGACCACGTCCTGACCCAGGCCGAGAAGTACGCCAAGGAGAAGAACGAGGACGTCAACACCTACGTCCAGGATCGCCTGGTTGAGGACCAGCTGCCCCTCGGCTTCCAGGTGCAAAACACCTCCAAGGCCGTCCAGGTCGCCATCGGCCGCCTGACTGGCACCGAGCCCGCCTTCTTCGAGAACAACGAGAAGACGATTGAAGACCTGCACAACCGCATCAAGAAGACTCTCGACCAGCTGAAGGCCCTCGACGTCGCCCAGGTCAATGCTCGTGCTGGACAGGAGGTTGATCTGTGAGTTTCCCGTCCATAATTCTGAAAAAGCGGTGCAAAGCTAACAGAAGAAACAGCGTCGTTCCGTGGACCGGCTTCTCCCACAAGGTCACAGTCCAGCAGGCCGTATTAACCCACAACTTCCCCAACTTCTTCTTCCACATCACCACCGCCTACTCCATTCTGCGGGCCAAGGGTGTGCCTCTGGGCAAGAAGGACTTCATCGCCGAGTTCTTGGGGTTTTAGATGACCAGCGGTCGAGGCTGTGAGTGCAATCCACGAAGGATGCGACAGCCAATCGCTCGCCGATGATAAAAGAAAAAAAGACAGTCTTAGTCCATCAGATCAATTGAATCGTTGAGACAGAGACATTTGATATCCCCTAAAATGCGTGATAAAGAACCCGGAGACGATCGTGCCGTGGATTCGCGACTAATCTCGTGTCGATTGATTGATGGGGACGTCTATGACTGACGTTATCCAAGGCCGCAATCACATCATCCATTGTGAGCCCATCTTGCCTATCTTATTGCCGCATAATCGTCCATGCCGCCCGAATTAATACCAGCGTAGACCGCTCGACTCGTAGAATATCGTATTTGAAAACCACCATATTCTCAATTGAATCAATCATGGGAGAAAAACCATTCAAGGCCATCATCGTCGGTGGTGGGCCGGTGGGTTTAGTGGCTGCGCACGCCCTCGAGAAAGCAAACATCGACTTTGTCGTCTTAGAGAACAAGGCGGACTTGTCTCGCGATGTGGGAGCTAGTGTTGTCATCGGGCCGCAAAATCTCAGAGTAATGAATCAGCTTGGTGTGTACGGTCGGCTGCTGGGCATTGGTAGCCAGCTTCGGACAAACAAGAGTTTTCTCCTGAACGGATATAAGTTCAAGCAGAACCAGGACTTGCTAGCTCTGGCTGGAAAGTAAGTGTCATCTCCCTCAACCTCAGCCTCAATTCATCTGGGTACCGCTCTGACACGTTTGGAATCGAAAAGCCACGGCGTGGGATACTTGGCATTCCACCGGGCCGAACTTGTCGGCGAGCTCTATGAGAACCTCTCGAATGGTGTCAAGCGCCGCTACTTCACCAACAAAAAGGTGATCAACATCGAGTCTCTCGACACTGGCGTCAAGGTCACCACCAGTGATGGCAGCGTCTTCGAAGGCTCGATCGTCATCGGCGCAGATGGCGTACATAGCGTGACGCGCAACACCATTCGCAAATTGGCCCTCGAGGAAAACCCAGACGTCGAATGGGATCCCAAGGATCCCTTCCCGGCCATCTATCGTTGCATGTGGTGCAGCTTCCCTCCCCCTGAAGCCCCTGGTGCCAACTACGAGGCGACGAGCAAGGATAAATCCGCCATGTTCTTAACAAGTCGAGATCGTGGCTGGATATTGACGTACGACAAATTCCCTAAGCCGACAACAGAGCGCCACACGTATACGGAGAAGGATGTTGAAGCATTCGCCGCTAATATCGCCGAGTTCCCTGTCAACGAAACCCTCAAGGTCAAGGACGTATTCGCGAAGCGCCAAACGTGGGGCATGTCGGATTTAGGAGAGGGCGTTTTGAAGCATTGGTATTGGAAACGGATTGTTCTCGTCGGAGATTCGTGCCACAAGTACACTCCCAATGCTGGACTGGGTTTGAACAATGGTATTCAAGACATCGTGGTCCTGTCGAATGAGTTGCATAAGGCGGTTCGAGGGCAGCCTACGGAAAATATCAGCACAGAAGCGCTAGAGCAGATCTTCGAAACATACCAGGAAGCCAGGCGGGAGCCAGCTATCCAGGACTGCAATCAGTCGGCCATGGTGACGAGGGTGCAGACCTGGGCCAGCTGGTTTCACTACCTGCTAAGCCGATTCATCTTTGCTCGCGGCTTTGTTGGATGGTTGATGCGAAGGTATGTTGTCTCTCCGGCGATCCGCAAGGCATCGGTGTTCGACTTTATCCCAGCAAAGGATCTACCGGCCGGCACGATAAGCTGGGTGCATCCGGTTCCAAGTCTGAGGTCGGATTAAAGAGCCAGGAAGGTTTTGATGTTGGCATCGGCTGTCTGGGGTAAAGTTCGTGGGTGTGTATAGAGTAGAACTAGTTAGCACTGGCGTCAACGAGGAAGATAGTTGGCGTGCGAGCGTGTTCGGATGTCATCGGAGAATGTGATGAAGGAATGGCTAAGTATGGCTCTGGTTCGGGCGGTTTCAGGATATCACGAGCGCCAGGCTCTGTATTAAGTGCTAAATTTAACGTCTATAGCTTTCCTTTCAGCGGTGCAGTGGCCTCGGCACCTTCTAATTTCCTCCCCAGCTGTCTCCAGTAGAGTGCCATAGGGAACGGATTATCTGATTCCGTCCAGAACCCTTCACCACTGATCGCTCTCCGCTGGTAGCTCCTTTCTTTCAAGCCCCTCATCAACGATTCGACATTTCTATGCTCCGCCGTCCGTTTCTCCCATTTCAGTTTAAGTGCGTTGAAGTCGTCCCCGATAAGTACTGGCGCTATTCTTTCCAAGGACTGGACTTTCTCTGACTTCTTCTGTGCAGCAGCAAATAACCTTCCGTACGCTTCGATAGTCAAAAATGGACTATAAATAAGAGTTTCCTCGTCGATCATTTGCCCCGCCTCCCCAAGATCAGAAGCTTCCGGGGTTCTGAGTACCTGAACTCCAAGGAAACCGAGAAACTCCTCGTCCGTCTTGGTGAAGCTAGGATCTTGGGCGTATAAAGGAATCTGGAACTGTCTCTCGGAAGTCGCTTGGAGATGTGAGGCAATGGCCATAAAGATCGCAAGCTGTTTCATCCGGCGTGATTGATCCTTCGATGCGCCGAGACTTCCCAGACCCAGAGATATGATCTTGTTTATCCTCGGCCGGCTCTTAGCATGAAGCATGGCCTCGAATCTTGTGGCCAGCGTCGACCGGTAGAAGAGTTCTTTCGATTCGAGGTACAGAGCAAATAATTTCTCTGTTTGCTTCGACAAACCCCTTGCCTTTACAGGGTTGGGAGCAGAACCTGAAGATTTAGACGTTGGTTTTGAGCTTCGTCGTGAAGGTCTATGTGAGTCCCATCTGGGCACTACTATTTGTTCCACTGTATAACATGTGAGCTTTTCCGGTATCCGGACGACAGGGGTCAGTTTATAGAAGCATACCCATGACCTCCATTTCGTCCAAGCTAGAGAACTGAAGTAGATAGTTGGCTGGGTTATTTGTGTTGTAGCACCCGTCGTCAGAAGCGCAAAGGCTCTAATACTGCAATTGAAATCTATTATTTCTAAATATCGATATTTGCTATATGCCCACCATCCAGGCGATACCAGGCAC
Source organism: Clonostachys byssicola (assembly GCA_902006505.2). Classification (NCBI taxonomy): domain Eukaryota; kingdom Fungi; phylum Ascomycota; class Sordariomycetes; order Hypocreales; family Bionectriaceae; genus Clonostachys; species Clonostachys byssicola. The sequence continues at coordinate 30,952 of CABFNO020001430.1, read as the reverse complement.
ATTATATTCTCTCTGAATGGCTTCATCAATTTGTCACCATGTAAGCCCGGCCAGGCCTTCTCCGTGATTCCGCAGCATCTGTCTACCCTGTGCTCGCTGTTCGGGCTGCCACTGATTGCGCGCTTACCAATGACGTAGCAGGCCAACTGACAAATTCCAGCGATTAGTCAAGCAGCGCAATTTCCATCGCACCACCATCACCCGCATCGTACCGCACTGAATTAATAATTCTCTCGTCGGCTCACAATGAGTCACTCCCGCTATTCCACAATTGAAACAGGATTCGAGACCGGGAAGGCATTTGAGGCCGAAATTACTTGCGGCGGCGCACAGTATTCATCTGGAAGCAGGCAGCCGGATGGCCGACAACACCGACGTCCGGTGTGGGCTGTATTTTCAGGGCAAATCTCGCACTTCGGGTGTTGACCACAGCAGCTAATTATTCCGGGGAATACAGATCTGGCCCAGATCAAGGGACAAAAAAAGCGTCTTGCCCTCTTCGTCCCCATCCCACCCACTCTCCGCATCTGCCATAGGTACAGTCTATATGCTATCTAATTTGCTAACCGTTGCAGCCAGGTCTTGAAACTCGTTCTGCACGTCGCCGATGCTCCAGCTCCCAATTTGCGATAGTTTCAGCCCGCGGGCCACTACAGCACCCAGCCGTCCGCTAGCGCTCGTAGCCCAGAGTTGAACGAAGACACACCGACCCCTGCACCCTTCAGGCGGCAGACCACAGCCAGCTGCTGCCGACGGGATCAAACAGACCAGCGGTGTTAATCGGATCATATGCGCGTAGCTTCACAAGGTCCGCCCAGTCAGCATTGGCGCGCTCGGCAAGCAGCAGCACCGCCCAGGGGGTACCCGTGAAGGGCATGTCGCCGGCCTCATTGATCCCCACACCATCCATGCTTGGGTCGACGGGAGAGCCTACTTGGCGTCGCTGGAGTGGCCCTCCGGTGCATGCGTGAAGCTCTTGAGCGGAGGAAAATCACCGGGAGCGCTACCCAGAGGTAAATTGGCTGGGCTTCGATGCTAGGAAAGTTTGACGGTAAAGTTACATGGCAAAAGGAAAAATCCCCTTCTTGTTAGCCCAGTCGATCGTATATCACGCCCCAAACTTAATCTTGCCATAGAGGGGATGCACGCTCCACACACCGAGCGATCAGCCGCACCCGCCCTCCTTAATTCCGATTCGAGACGCGGGAAGAATGAACCTTGTAATAATTCATAATTTTTGAATAGAACAATATGCGAAAAAGTCTGACGAAACCCCCTGTTTCATAGGAAGTCTGCAGCAAGCGTAGATCACAGGCCAGGGCATAGCAGGACGTGTTTGTATTTGCTTCAGAACGCGACCCGAAAAGAAAGCACATCGTTTGGCACCGCTTTAAAAAATCAGTGCATAATACTTACGAGGTAGAAAATTAATGCATTTACTACGAAAAATCAGCTTAAACCCAAGGCCGAGTGCCATCGTACAAACAAGGTCACGTAGATTACAGCTGGTACTCGGCACCGACGTTTCAACAGCGTGACGCGGTGATCGACGGCAAAAATACGAGAGGGAAACAAACTTCTTCCTCACCTCAACGGCAAGCCGTTGAAAGCAATGAAAAAGGACCAGTGTTCGCATCTCCTGGAGGCAGTGTAATACCAGGGACACAGTGGGAGAAATCATGTGCACTTGCATAGAAATCCCCCCGGGGCCAAAGATTGAGAAAAAGAACAGATACTACACGTTGATACTACACTCTGAGAAAGACAGATACTACAAGCTGAAAACCCTCGAGGGTGAAGAAGAAAGAGGGAAGATTCAAAGATCGGGGACGTTCGGCGCAGTTTTAAACCACGTTCAGGGCGGTCAGTGCCAAGAGTGATTGGCAGCTGGCAGAATGAGGCATCGCGAGGAGCCCCGCTCTCAGCCAATAGGAAAATTCGCTGCTCGCGATTATCCCGATTCGGCAGTCGAAGAAGCAAATCACGCCAGAGTGCGCTACCCTGGAGAGCAAAACAATTGCACTAAGTCGTTCAGAAGACTTCCCTCGGGCCTTGATGCTACTGCTGTATTAATTATTTATTATTCATACCTTGCGTAATTTGATGTTTGATTCTAGCTGTAGCACAGCGACAAATCGGGCCAGGTACGTCATGTATTTTTGGTGGGCATGACCTCCTGCAGGGTGGAAAGTGCAATGAAGTTGTTGGGTGACAAGCACGCACATTGATACGCCAGACGAACACCCGTTACAGCCGCCCTGACGATGGAAACGCCGCATTACAAGAGTCAATTTTCTACTCGGAATGGAGTTGTTTCAAAACGGGTTGTGTGCGCATCCGCCTAACTCGGAGACTCGCATGGTGGAAATAGCAGTGAAGGACTCGAAACTATACCTGCACAATACCGTTGGTAGTGGGGCACCCGCACAAGTTGCTTGCCGTACACATAAGTGATTGACATAAAAACACGGCAAACCAAGGCGCTGTTAACGCAAGCCAGACATCTCATTTTCTTATCAATAATACTAAACATAGTACTAAGGGAATTACAGAATAGCTTACTGCAATATTTATTCATTAAACGATATTATTTGATTGAAATTCAACGCTGGAGGATTTGGGTGTGCATGTTTTGTGCCAGTCGCTTGGCACTTTCGGCAGCACGTCGCTGTGGTCATCCGGTGCGAATGTTTCGATGCCGCTTCCCGCCTGCAACGGCCCATCGCAGAACACCCTCTGAAATTCATGACTGCATTGGAAAGACGGGAGCCTACGTTCTCGTATTGACTTAATCTAAGAGAAACATTTTCATCCATGCAGGCTCCAGGCAGATCCGTATGAAGTAATTCGCCTACCTTCCCTACCTGCTGCTGGGTCGTGCCTGCCACCTGAAGTGCATTTCGTACACCCAGGCACTGCTATTTAGGCACACCTGCATCCGCGTTAGCAAACTTCGACTTTCCTCCTCACCTCAAGTCCTGGCAGCCACTTTTCATCTCGGGAGCCAGCACAACTCTGATAGTGCACCTCTATCCACTCCATCCGCTCTTCGAGATGACAGGCGCCATGGGTGATCAGGTTCCCGAGGAACAGATTCCCGACGAAGTTAAATACCAGAAGCACACTCCGGTATTCAGCCACTCCAGAGTCTCCCCGGATTCGAAGAGGGTTGCCTTCCTTCAAGTCTTCCCAAATCGGTAGGTCCCTCCTAATTCTTCTGCCTAAGGACGAGACTGACCCTTGTGACTGCAGACGCTTTCGTGATGGATGGAAGAAACATGCTAATATTCCATCCTACGACCGCCCCCCAAGGGATCTTGCACGAGACATGGCTATGATACGGGCCGCGCTCGAGGGCTTAATCCCGACCACAAATAAGGCTGCGAACATTCCCAGACCTCCCCAGACAGCAACGGAGCTGAAGGATGCCAGCTCTGGGTGGTCCGCCACCTATCGTGTCTTCTCTATCGAGTCCTCGCAGCCCCTTCTTACTACATCCATTGAAATCAACTTATCCACCTTGGACGTAGCATTGTGCCTCCGGCAAGGACTGTGCGCAGATGACCAGGAGTGGTCTTGTTCATTTCCCCTCTCCATCAGCCCAGAATTGGACATGTTCACCGTGCTTCACAATCTTATCTGCGTGAGAAATGGCAAGCTATTCCAGCAAGTCATTTCCTTGGACGGACCAATCACTCACCGATGGGACACCTGGAGCAAGGTGAACAGTGATGCCACCAGGGAACACACGGCTGTTCGATCTGACATTTACCGCTACCAGTTTACCTGGAGCCCAGACGGAAAGTATCTACTCTTTCATGATCTCCAAATGCAGCCACTGTCCTGGGTCAACAACGGTACTTGTGCCGTTGTCATCGGTATCGCCAACCGGCGTGATTGTCGGAAGAGAGTTGGGCTGGTCAACTACTTCACTTCGACTTCATTCAGTAGTGGGTTCCAAGACTGCCAGTTTCACCCCACGGAGACTTTGCTCCTTTTCCGAGACGAGGCGAAAACCTATCTCTGGCGGTTTTTGAAGGGTGAGTGCTTTATGTGCAAGAACTCAAAGTAGCCATGTTTCTGACAATAGACATAGACAAGGACCCAATGGTCCTGGATTTGGACGGCGGACCCGAAGGCCAGGCCGCGTCTCTAGTCGACCGAGTATCGTTCACTGCATGCGGAGAAAAACTTGCAGTCTCACGCCTGAGAGCCGAACTGCCAGACTTCGTCGCCCTCAGCGACTTCTTGAGCATGCTTTAATGATTCACCATTTAACCTAAGTGATGACTGTCTATCTAGCTGTTTCAGCGCCGCTATCATTAGACCTGGGGTGTTTTATCAGATTATGTTCTGCCAAAGATTGAGACAAAAAGAGTGAGACCAAAAAGAGTGAGATTAAAAAGATTGAGACCAAAAAGAGTGAGACCAAGTAGAGTTAGCATGAGGTAATAAAAACTCTGTATTTCTTATTTCTTAGCATAAAGGATGGCTATGTCATACTCCCCTCTACAATATGTGATGTTTGTTTCGAATCGCCGTCGATCGCCGGTTTACTAACTGATGATGCTGGCGAGAATTTAAGTATAAAGATAAAAAAACAATAGAAGACAACTCAATACAATGAGCTAACTGATGATGTTTTGTACAGAGACCCCAACTCCCATTTCCTTTTTATTTTTGCCCAACGTCCCCGCTGGAAGACCACCGCAACCACACATGGCGACGTATCAATTCATCTTTGATCACTCTTATACGATGAATGGGTTATCCAAGATGTTTGTCGCTCCCAGCTTCGATTTTGGGTTGAGGGGGGCTGAGCTTCCGGTGCTGCTCGAGTGGTGGTACTTGGTCATGCAAAGTTTCGTCCCAAGACTTCTTTCGGTATCGAGTGCAAATATGGATTCGAGAGCAATCGAATCAGGCGTCCTCTTCCTCCCGCTGGATCGTTTCGATTTCGACCCCGTTCCTGCAGTGCAGCGGAGATCTTTGGGACAGAAGCCGGGCTTGATCCCGTCCTTTCGCTTGAGAAAGACAGGCCCCAGCATCGGGAGACACACGCAGAGTATACCCAGGTTGACCTCGGCCGTGGAGAGGAAGTCCACCCAGACCATGGTTTCCGTCAGTCTGACGAGGTCGAGATGCTTGAGAGCAATAATCCGCACAACAGCGACACTGGAGACTCTTCATCTCATCAATTAGCAGGGACATTCGTATGCGAGGCTAAAAAAATCGAAGCATACACTAAACCACCGGCGAAAACGCCCGTCAACCCGATCTTGACGTTCCTCTTCGTCTTGAGCGCCCAAATGGTCGGAATGGGAAGCAGAAGAATTGCGATATCGGTGATGATATTGTACACGCCAGTGCTAATAAAAGCAGTAGGTTGATCTCCACATTCTCCAGGGGCGTCGAGGATGTAGTTCTTTTTGAACGGGCGGCAGAGGAAGAACAGCACTAGGACATTGGCGATGCTCTAGATCGTGAGAATTCCGAGAACAATCTTCGTGGCAAGTCGCAGACAAGGGTTGACGAAAACTCGAATGTAGAAGAAGAGAACGCTCATTTTGATCAGGCTGATGCAAAAGGTATAGATGAGGGCGTACGATATCGTGAGCCGTAGGATCGTGGGGAGGTTCGGGAGCGCTTTTTCGACGGGGTGACCAACTCCCAATGGGGCATCTGGAAAACAAAAACCAGGTTAGCATAGAGTGCGGGAATAAGAGGAATGATTGAGAGGGCTGAAACGTCACATAGTCCTTGTATTGCAAGCATGGTGATGCCCAGAGGCATGGCCAGGATGATGAGATAGTCGTCCACCCATAGAAATGCCAACGTCTTGAACCGCGAGTAGAGGCGAAGAAAGACTGCCGAGAGAGTGAAGAAAACGAGGACGCAGTTGACGATTAGATGCGTTCTGACCATCGGCGTCATGGGTAGGTCAATCACTCCTGAGGCGATCTGGATTGGTGTTTGAGTTTCTCCTCGTGTGAACTCGTGAACCTCAGGGCCTGCAACAACCTTTCATCAAAGGACGGACAAGTCAATACTCATCTCCACAACAATGCCGACAGGGCTGGGGAGGTAGAGCTGAAAATGTACCGATCTCTGATCCCATAGCTTGTCCATTTTGGGCGCATGGACCTCTCGTGCTTGATTCTAGGTAGGGAGGGACTCTCGGGTTGGTCGCTGTAAAACCGGATCCTGCTTGTAAGCGAAAGATTCGGTCGGTAGGCAAACAATCGGGCGGCTTCGCACACGGATCGGCTGGTAGCAAGGGCGGGTCGGCGTTAGCAAGATTTGAATCTGTTTGAGCACAAGAGAGTGGTTTGGTGGATGGTAAACAATCACATGGCGCCGAACAAAGGAGCGGACGAGGCTCTGGTAGGGCCGTTCCTTCCCGCCCTCCCCGGGGAAACCTGCCCCTTAGTAACTTTGAAGGCACAATCGCATAATGACGGGAGGCAAACTGCATTGAGTTTCTCAACATTTACCGGCCAGTTGAATGGAATTGTCGTTATGCTTTGGGATTTTCGTTCGGAGTTGCAGATGGGCTAATTTGCGGCCTAGTTCGAGGCCCTGCTCATCGAGATCTGTGATGATCGAGATCGGTCTTTCATTGTTTAGACCTTCGCTTCGCACGTCTCCATGCGCTGTAGCGTAAGATGAAACCACAGAAACGATTGACTTCGGGGAGAGAGCTAGTGACTAGTCCTGAGGGAGTTGAGCGGAGAAATGAATCTTCCTGGCAGGCCGCTATATACATGGAGCTAGGCTACATCTCGACAGTCCGAGGACATCTCCTCAGCCCATTTGTACTCAACACACCGAAGTGCTATCAAGCTGACCAAGAAAGAGCAATTGATCGACATGCCACGCTTATTACGTACGAAAACTCAATTCAGTAGTGGGAGCTCTGTAGTGTGGCGGACATGATTCTACTTGTGGTAATCATCGCATCATGCATGCGCTGACGCCGTTAGCCACCCGACGAGTTGATAGCCAATGTTGTAACAATCCTCCACACCAGCCCGATGGATGTCTTACCAAATACCATATGCAAGGGCATGGGAAAGCGTAAGCGGATAGTGGCCCCGCCACCGTACATACCAGATACCGACTAAATCATACGGATCACCCAGGCTTTCTGTGTATAAGTAGCGGGATGAAATCGCCCTACGATCTCAAGGCTTAAACTGGGATCTAGGTGTCCGTCCTCCGCTCTTATCACGCTATATACAAGACGGTTCCTTCCGTATAGCGTAGAGAGCTGGTGTTAATAGCCTAGGAATAAGCCCAGCCATTGCACATTCAAGCTGTATACTGCACCCATTGCTATCAAAATGGCACCACCGTATGACTACATCATCGTTGGAGGCGGTACAGCTGGGCTTACCGTTGCCGCTCGTCTGACCGAGGACCCTACCATCAGTGTCTTGGTCATTGAAGCTGGTGACATCCATCGTGATGACCCTCTAATCAACACACCTGGGCTGATGGCCGGTACCTATGGCAACCCCAAGTATGATTGGGGCTTCCGCTCCGTTCCTCAGGTTAGGTTCAGTCCTAGTCGATGCTTCCTCCCACGTTCCAAGATCTAACCTACTATAGAAAGAGCTCAACAACCGAATCATCGCTCAGCCAAGGGGCAAGGGGCTGGGTGGTTCATCCGCCATCAACTTCTTGATGCTAGTCCACCCTTCGAGGAAGAGTCTAGACTCCTGGGAAGAGCTAGGGAATGAAGGTTGGGGATCCGACTCCATGGCCCCTTATCTTTGTAAATTTGCTACTGTGCACGACCCTCCACAAGCCGCGAAAAATGCCTTAGACCTATCCTACCATAATACAGATCTCGGTAGCGAAGGTCCCGTCAGCGTCTCCTACTCTGAAGGATATGGTACGACGAACAAAGCCTGGATGAAATCATTCAAGAACTTCGGACTAGAAGTAGCCGATGATATCAGACCCGGCGGTGCGTTAGGGGCTTTCCAACAACCAGCCACTATTGATCCAGAAACCAAGACCCGAAGCTATGCTCTCACGGCCTACTACACCCACGAGATCGCCAGCCGAAAGAACCTGACCGTGATTACGAACACTGTGGTGAAGAGACTTCTTTTCGACACCTCTGGCGTCGAGCCTGTTGCGCAGGGCGTAATTACCGTACCAAGCAACGGCCCAGGCCCTGAGACTGTCATCCATAGCAGTGAAGTCATACTCGCAGCAGGTTCCCTCATGACCCCGCAAATTCTCGAGCTCTCCGGGATCGGGGATCGCTCACTTCTTGAGAGTCATGGCGTACCTGTCATTGTTCATAATCCTTCGGTGGGAGAGAACCTTCAAGACCATCCCATCGCTTGCCAGAGCTTCGAGGTGAACCCGGACACACCCTCGAGCGATGTGCTTCGAGATCCAGCAATCTTCCAAGCACTGCTGCAGAAGTACACAACTTCAAACGGTGCTGGGCCTCTGGGCCAATCTAATATCAGCGTTGCTCTCATGCCTCCCACAGATGCGTCAGGAGTAATATCATCCCAGGGACGCAAGGATCTATTCGATAGCAACGCTGAGCATCTGAATTCAGACGACAGCAAAACCTTGCGGGCCATCCTAAAAGCGGGGACGAGGCCACAGCAGAGTATCTCCTTTTCCCAGGGCAGGTCAACACTGTAGTTTCGGAGCCGAGCAGCATGGCCGAATATTTGATCCCCGCAAGGCCAGAGAACTACCTCACGATCATGACGCTGCTCAACCATCCCTTCTCACGAGGCAGCGTGCACATCAAGAGCTCTAATATCCACGACCTGCCAGTCTGGGATCCCAACTTCGGCTCCAATCCTTTCGACACGGAGCTCAGTGCTCGCCATCTCCAATTTGTCGAGACCCTTATCAAAACCGAGCCTTTTTCAGCTTTATTGAAGACTGATGGCGCTCGAATTCCAAGTCTGAAAGCTGAGACAGTTGAAGACGCCAAGGAGATAGTTCGCCAGTCGCAAGTTAGTGACTTCCACCCCGCTGGCAGCTGCGGTATGAGGCCAAAGGACAAGGGAGGCGTCGTGGATAGCGAGCTTCGAGTTTATGGCGTGAAGGGTGTCCGTGTTGTCGACGCGAGCATCTTTCCGCTTGAACCTGCTGGCAACATTCAGAGTCTTGTGTACGCTGTTGCTGAAAAGGCGGCGGATTTGATCAAGCGAGGGCGATTAAAGGCCCATGAAGAGAGAGGAGAATTTGTGAGTATCAAAGAAGGAGGAGAATTTTTGAATATTCCAGAAAGAGCAGAATGTTTAAATATTGAAGAGAGCACAGACAGCTTAAACATCAAGCTCTCTATCGTTGTTTAGAGTTATCTTTACAAGGAAGAAGTATAATTTAATAAATTAATGTATTCAATATGCTCAAATACGATCTATCTGGGAGGGAGCGTATCCGTACCTACGTAGCTCATAACCAACGATATCCCGTGTGGTTTCATACAGGCGAACCCCTGCAATAGGACTTGCAACCGTTGAGTGCCTAGCTTAGAGATCTGCTTGGGTCTCTTTTATGACGGCTATTCTATTTGGGTGTAAGTCATCCCGGTGGAACGGACGAGGCGAAAGTGGCTCCTCAACAACGACTGGAATATCTGAAAGCGATTTGTACCAAGACTAGGTGATTTCCGTTGTGAAGAAGAGGTAATTGGATCCCTGAAACGCATCAAACCTCCCTTCGAGCTATCGGGTGCAGCTGGCTTGTTTACTTGCCAATTTAACAGAGGCCAGGCAAAGGACCTGTTGTCCAAGACAATTGTGATATGGCTGACTATCTTCGCGTTCGTGGTCATCAGGATTCGATCGCGTCGTGGCCATGGGGCCTTTCGGTAGGGATAAGGAGGCTGACGGCCGAGCTCTATATGTAGAAAAGTCAGTCACCAATCGACTTATACTTTGCAAAGAAATTGGCCAGACTAACTGTGAACTCAGGGATGCTCTCCCCTTTTCTTGGGAATGTCCTTGGTGGAGGTCTGTTTTGTGGTCCATTCTCTCTTGTGGATGTTCCTTCTTGACGAGAGATGCGCCAGGAGCAGGAGTAGAAGACCACAAATCATCACAAAGTCTGGCTCGGGTGATCTGAGCGATAGATGAAAGGTTCTTGTGGACGAGAAATGCGAATAGAGCCAATATGCAAGCGATCATAGTGGATCTGACGGGTGATAGATAGGAGTGTTCTCTTGGAGTCAGTGCAGTGACTCACAGGCGTCGCCACCTAGGATACCTGGAAGGCAGGTCCCTCTCTACTTCCTTCCCGACTTATAGTACCTTTCTACTTCTGCCTCAGGTTTCCACCCCTCTGCGTGTTTCTCTAGCAAGTCGCCCAGGAAAATTCCTATCCCTGTTTGTTGACATCCTCAGCTTGATTCCATTAATCTCGTCACTGCTTCATCTACCTAGAAGCCCAATCCAAGCCTGTTTCAACACGCCATCCTACTTCGCGGCCCTCTGGTTCGCTTGTCAATATCCACTTGCCTTTCAAACCAAATACCTGGATCGCAAATCCCGGCTGCAGCAATGGATCGCGACACGGTTAACATCTTGTTCATCGTCATACTCTATCTACTTTGTCCACATGTTCAAAGGTAAGTTTTCCAAACTGTAGAATAGCGGCTTGAGATGATACTCTTACACACTGCTCTGCCGTTGGATCTCTGGGTGGAAGCTAATCCAACTACCTAGGCTCATACGGGACCACATACCTCCTCGGAGAGGGCAGCAAAATTAGTTCATGGCCAAGCGTGCTCATCAACCTTGCGCCATCATCAAAATCTCTCCGAGCAGTACGGTCTGCAAACCTGGGTGTGGAGATGTTGTCGTTGTACAATAGCTTGGGGCCTTTGCTGGACGAGATCAGGGGAAACACTGTATCAAAGGCCAAAATGATCAGATAGATCACAAGACCAATGGAATTGCGTGGGACTTTGTCTTTAATTCATCATAACACTGAAAATTAACCTCTTTTCTTATCATGGCTGGCAAAACTCATCAGTGACCACTACAATGTGCCTACATCACCTACTAGAAGCAGGCCTGGTATCTGCCTGCCTGCTTGCCTGCCTGCCTGCCTGCCTGCCTGCCTGCCTAGCGCCTGCCTCCCTTAGGCAGAGACAATAATAACATTACCCCGCACCTGCTTCCTCTGCACTTGCCTCATCTGCCCCCCTTCACTTGCATCTCACTTAACATAATCTCGCACTCGCATCTCCCTTCCCACAACCACAACCTCTTTCTTTCCATCCACCGCGCCACAAACACTGGTTTGAACCATCCAGCACGAATACGCAGCAAAGACATTCATCCTTTCCAAGATGGATTTGATCAGAGCGGATGGTAAACCTCTGTCAACCTTCCAAATTGCTCGCGTCCTCCCCAGAGAGCGAGTTATTGCTGTGCCCTCACATTGGACAAACCTCCACCTTGATTTACTCAACTGCTCTTTTGGTAGAGTCACCTATGATCATCCCGTTGAAGAAGAAGAAGCAGGGCCCAATACCTTGCACTTGCTCTTCCAGTCATTCGCCAATGTGAACGCTTGGAAGCGAGCCCATTCGGTACCATACCTCATGTGCCAGGACAAGAAGATCTACCAGGGGTAAGTTGCGTGGATCCAAAATCCATGCTTTTTCCTCGCTGACATTTTCTATTCGTGATTTCAGTGGCTGTTTAGGCCTATTCTTTGAAGGCAAAATTGCGGAGGTGTTTCCATGCACCACCTTTCATGCCCAGCCTGTCTCCAAACACGAACGCTCCCCGCCGTTCGCAGTTTATCTGGACATGAAGCGTCTCCAGTGGATCCGAGAGGACTATCATGAGCCCTCTTCCAAGATGTACGGTGATAACGCTGTAGCTTAGAAGATTGCACGCGCCATCAGTGACATCAAGATCAAGCAGACAACACCCGAAAACCCGATGCACGACCCATACATCCCTGCGCTCTTGGTCGCTATGGCCCAGGAGCAGCAGGCATCTGCAGCTGAGATTGATTCACTCTCTGATGTGCTGCGCATGACAGTATGGAGACCTCCTGTTGCCGTGATTCAGAATGTTGCTGACCAGACACAGTTTCGACCAAAGCTCATTTTGGCGAAGCCCCGGTCCGACTTTGTTTACCTCTATGAAACAAACATCAACTCCATGTTTCTGTGCAAGTTTAGCGACCCGGGCGTGAAGCCACCATGCTCAACCAACATGGAGATTCGCATTAGTGCAATCCCCATCAAGCCAATCTACACACTTGGCCGCCGCCTCAACGAGCTTGTGCTTCCATTTTAAGCTTCCAGCATTTTAAGCTTCCGGCATTTTAAGGCCTCCCAATATTGGGAAAAAAATAGAGCAGCTTACCTGGAAGGTTCCAATTTATCTTTATTGACTTGCAAGAGTGGAATTTCGTGAGAATTATGCTTTTATTTGTTGTTTGACCATTGAAATGAGGCGAAAGGAGAATCTCTAACGAAAGCCATAAAATGTGTTTGGCAGAGTAGTGACGAGATGATTGCCTGAATTTCTTAACGGAAGGAGTGTTGCCAAACAACAACGATGAGAAGACGATTGTCTTTAGTATTTCTTTTATTTGTCGGCTTAATGCCAATGTAATGAGGAAGTCTACTATTTTTAGTCTTTCAATTGATTTCGCTTTCGTTGCGACCTCTTTGTTCTATCTGGTTGATTTCAAACTACCTTTACCTAGCCCGCATTTGTTTAATAACATATGCCAAACACTCGCTAAGAGATGGGATGTCATTAGCCCAGATGTCTTTGTCAAACTCTTTATTTAACGGTCGTTCTCAAAAATAGTTCGTAACCGTACGTGTCCAAGCCTAATCATTACACTGCAAACGAACATAGTTAGGAAACATTCATTAAATTGTCTCATTTATGAACATATTCGTTTGTGACTACTGGGGTGTACTATGAGAGGCGAAAGAATCTGTTACTCGAACAAGACAGACACCAATTCCAAATGACATTGATCTATTACCAACTGGCTGGTCCAAAGGTCTCACCTTCAGGAACAACCTTCCTGATAGCCGTTCCCATAGCATCCTATGAACAGTCAGTTATCTTTCTCTCAAGCATATGAAAAACAAATCCAATTAAAAACCTACCAGGGTCTCAAAAACCTTGACATTCCCCCACCACTGCGGCACATCAACCCCCGGCAGGGTCAACGCAAAGAACACAATCAGCGTGCAGATGATTAGCCCAACGTCGATGGCCGCGGCGGTGATGTAGTTGTACGTCATCCACCACGCCTTCCAGCGGCGCCTGATCCAGAAGTTGAAGAGCAGGCCGACGCCGGCCCACGTGGAGAAGTTGAGGGGCGTGGCGGGCGGGAGCCAGCCCAGGGAGCCGAGGAGGACGGGGGCGTGGAGGTAGCGGAAGATGGACTTGGGCCACCTGCGCGAGATGAAGAAGAGGATGACGGGGAGGACGGCGCCGAGGAGCCAGAAGTAGTGGATCGACTGGTACATGGTGCCGGCGCCCAGGAACTTTCGCGGGCCGATGACACCCCAGACGATACTCGATGAGAAGAAGGTGCTTCCGTTGGGACAGGTGAAGTTGCTCGCCTGGTCAGCCTCACAGATGTTTGGGATGTTGCCCAAAGCCCAATTCTAAGTTGTGGAGGAGACATCAGATTAGTGGATATTCTAAAAGTAGGTGATAGCTCGAATAACTCACCATGACGGCAATCTGAACAAACACGGACCAGATGGCAGCAGAGATCTGACAGAAGAAGGTGGTACGGGGAGGCACCTTCATGTAGTGAGCAAACTTGAGGTCACCACTGAACACCTGGGCCTGTCCAAGGACAATCGTGCTGTAGACCTTGAAAAGCATGTTTGCGATGGGACGCCCAGGGAAGATGAATCCGCCAATAAACGGAGACAGCACGTTGAGGGAGATGAGGATGTTGGTGATGCCCAAGATCATCGCCAGGGGGATGATGAACACGAAGGCGATGAGACACGAGATGATGAATCCCCACCATGGGAGCTGAGTGCTGTATCCCAGGACTGTCGCCAGACCTAGTGCCATGGCGCAAACCCAGACGATTCCGTACCACCAGTCGGGAGCCTCTTTGTACTTCTTCATCATGGCCATGTGCACGTCTGGCTCTTGGTTGCCGGCTGCCCTGAAACGATACCAGATTTCGGAGCTGTGGTTGAGGGCTGTGTGAACCAGCGCAGCAGTCAAGGTGGCAAACGAGAGACCATAGTTGAGAAAGAACGTCGGTGCGAGGAACATGGGAGAGTATTTCTTGTAAGCCTCCTCATCAAACTTAAAGTCGTCTGTAAGAATTCTGGACACATTATACCTATGCCCTGTATTGTCAAAGGTTCGCGAGGTGTTGATGGGCAGGTATTCAGAGAAGAATGTCCCGGAGTACGCCATGCCGAGTGTAGGAATGATGACGAAGATTCCAAGTCCAATAAGACAGTTCAGGTGCGAGTGCCATGGAGAGAGCATAGGGTTCAGCAAATAAGCGGAGATGTAGGTCCAATCAAAGGTGATGGGAATTAGAGACAACCCAGACACACCTCCAAAGAGCTGGTTGACAACAACGTCTTTTGGCTTGATCCAGGTGATGAATGCGAAGACTGAGAGTCCTTGCCAGATGACAGCCGGGAGCCAGTAGTAGCAGAATGACCCAATTGCAAGATAGCAAAACCACCTGTATCGAGAAAGTTTCCAGCCGTTGGCACTGACCTGCTCAGACTTGCTGGTGTCATGCAGCGTATAAAGCAGAGAAGTGGTGCCAAATTGGCCAGGCCATACCATCGCAGACGGCCAGACCAAGAATCGTCGGAACATGCCTGACATGGAGATACCAATGATCTGACTGCTCAGGGTGAACATGAGAGCAAATCCCCATCCGAGATTGTGGTTGTATAGCGATGGTGCCTGCAACGCCTCGAGAGCATTGGTCGAATAGGGGTAATCCGCTGTAATCTTGGCCATGAGCGTGATGACAGCATGTTCTTTGACGGAAAAGGGCCCAGGGTTGAGCGACCATTCAACACCAAAAGTCCTGAACTTGTGCATGGGTATAATCTTGGACCAGAGGATACCGACGGGGTATGTAATGAGGATCACGACCACGGCGGGGATAGTGATTGCCGGGCTGCGCATGCTCAGAAACATATTGACTCCGGACACAATTGTCACAAATAGCATGCCCAGAACCCAAGCCCTCACGGTATTCGCGTACTCTTCATTGTCGATTTCGCGGACGGCAGCCCGGACTTCTTCGTATGGGGACTTGGTCGCGAGGTCTTTCTCAACTTCAGCGATGACCTCTACCTCGCCTGTATCGAGTGCAGCAGATATCTCGTCAACCTTTTCCTGGGGCAGGTTGGGATCCCACTGGTGGGACTTCTTGACTTTTTCCACAACTTGGATCTTCTCCGCAGTCTTGGCGGATGGGGAGGGTGGAGGCTCCGTTGAGGAGGAGGCAACCTGGTGTACGTCCATTGCCGCCGCTATGCTAGACCAGGGGCCCAAACAATAACAAGATGTGCGTGGCTGGGGGGAGACCGAAAACGTCTGGGGGTGTGCTGATCGGGGGACAGCAAGACGTGTTATTTATACTCGGCCATGGCTTGAAGTCTCGGGGGATGTCGATTGGCACGTGTGTTGGTTTGCCCAAGCCGTCGGTAGCGGGGCGATAGGCCATCACTCGGACGAGGTGACATCGAGGAGCCAAGGATGAGAAGGGCCACAGATAGAAGCCATCACGCGGGGACAAAAGTTCTGGGTGATAAGATATCAGGCATTAGACAAGGTCTGGGGAAAGCACAGATAGAGCGAGGTTGGACTCTACCGAAACGGGAAGCTGGTTCGGGCACCTGGCGGCAAAGCGACAGGCGGGGTACAGTTCGCAGGGATTCCAGGTTCTCCGTAACTGGACCGGATATACGCAATGTGGCCTGATTAGATAGAGACCCTTGGTCGAGGTGTACGGTTGCGGAATGTCGATACGGCTCGGAAGTTGTTGCATTTATCCGTAGCGTTGGTGGCATCGATGCCGAGGATGGTATGGTCGATTTGATCCATCTTGAACCCCTTTTTTCTATATGGCAGGGATGCGATTAGAATGTTGGAAGCGCGAATAATTGAGCTTGAATGCGGTGCTGAAGGAGGGACGTTGTTGGGTGAAGTGGAAGGGAGTGCACTCTACAAAATGCAGGAGGCGCACGAGTCTCTACCTGCCAATGGCTCCAGCGAACTCGGGTCTCAACAGCTCCCGTCGGATAACGAGCCCGGTCACCCTGCAAAGTCCCCCCCGCCTCAGCAATTAATCCAAGGTGGCGAGCATGGTTCAGTTGTGGGGGACGCTGATAATACAAGACTCTCCACATCCTTCCAGGGTGTTATTAGTCCAATAGAGCATCAGATCAGCGACTGAATTAATCGAGCCAAGGGCTCTACCCCAACCTTTTTATACTGCTAGCCAATCGGTATGCATCCCGCGAGTAGCTGATATCTTCTTCCAGTTCCAATCATGGTTCTTTTATCACCCTCCTGTGCAGGGCGAGTCCGAGTTACTGATGGCAGAGAATAAGATGGTGAGACGGTGAAGGCCTCCGGTCACACCATTGCATGTTCACTCTAAGATAAGGCCAATATCTCGGACACCTCTTGAACGACCCGAGAGTCTGGTCAAGGTCACTTCCCGTCCCTTGTTCGAAGCATTTAGCCGAGGTCATCCGTCAGGATGCAACATACTACGTGCCATCACACCTCAAGGGTCTACAATAAGGGATGGTGCAGTGAGATTCTAATTGCTAGCTAAGTTTTAGTTAGATGTCAGATTGACCACCCAGACCAAAAACAAACAGTTGAGGCGAACTTGGCGATCCAACCGCGACCGCATTTCTTGTCCGTGCTACCTGTATGTAATAGTTCCAAGGCAACCAGGCAATTTACTGGTCATGCAATTGATTTCATTTCCGTCCTCATTGCGTTATTTGGTACTTCAAATTACTTACACTCCAATTACTAGCCTTATCCAGATTTGACAATATAATTTTGCAATATTCATTCTATGATGTTTGGTAATATCTATGAGGTACCTACTGTCAATTCAAACCTTTTGCTACACGCCGAGATGGTTGTCGCTACAGGGTAGGTCCATGGCATGGCTCGCCTAACTCGCGGCCGAGAGCTGCCGAATTTTGCGCGAGCGCAGCTACCTAGACTGAACTGGCACGGCACTGACTAAGCCAATCTACCAAGCCACAAATCACAGGCAAGCCACATGTTTGTTGTCCAAATTCTTGGAATTGAGTTGGCGGAGAGTTAGTGATGAGTGGGAGCCTGCGATTTAAATAATGGTCTGAAGATTCATCGGCCATCAAAGCGTTCACAGCCTGCGCTTCATCGCTGGGAAGATGCGATGAGTTGTGGCACAGTCCTGATGTGGCTGTTCGTTTGGCCGAACCGAGCTTGAGCCGAGTTTCGCTGACATAATGGGCAGCCCAATCTGGTCTAACCTGTTTCGATTTAGAACACGGCAGCTGCCCAAGATTGAAGAGCCCGAAATCTTAGCGAACGAACTCCCTGTAACATCATTCGGCCTCCTCGGCTCCTCGAATTGGCGATAACTCCAAGATGGAACCAAATGTTTATAAGATTGCCCTCCGCGACCTTGGCTGAATTTTCCCAATTGCAAAGCATTGATATTCGAAAACTCAAGCAACAATCGTTTCTCAACAAAAACAGATTTCTCTTCGCATCCTTACATACCAATCCTCAAGACACAGCTTGCATCATGGGCAGAGTCGAGGTATATGCGCAAATCGACATCGCTGCGTCTCCAGACGCAGTCCGAAAAGTGGTAAGTGTGAATTGGACTCAAGTCTTACGATCACCTCTGAAGATGCTAATAATGTAAAACAGTTCTTAGATTTTGCTCGGTACAATGAATGGCAGAAAGGCTGGGCCATCACCCTTATGGACACCACGAAGGCGCAGTCGGACTTGGAGGTTGGAGATCGACTTAGAGTTGCCATGCATGGGATGGTCTTCCGCCCGTACATTGAGGTTTGCTTGCCAAAAGACTTTACTTGACCTCACAATCCAATCTTGTCTAACGGTCGCGCTAGGAGAATTCCCCCGAACGTTTCACTTGGACCGGATCGATACCCATTCTCCTCTCAGGTCAACACTCGTTTCTCTTCACTCCCAGCAAAGAAATCGCAGGAGGTACAACTTTCATCCAGACCGAAAATTTCGGTGGCGCTCTGGCTGTTATGTACTCTCCCTTCGCCAAAAAGGAACCCGCACCGTCCCCGAATTGGGAAGCCTTTAATGCAGCGTTCAAGCAAGAGGCCGAAAAGCGTTATCCTCTTGCTTAATATTCTACCTTGTGGCCACCTCTTTTTTCTTTCTTTATCAGTAATGCTGGCCTGCTATTTCATGTCCCTAGGGTGAAATCCAACCTATCTACTCGTTATAGGAGTACCTTTATATCCCCTGAGGTGTAGATGCTACAGTCCACAATTGTCGAATAGAGGGTGGTGTGGTCAATCTAATACATAGAATTTAGCTAGCAATTAGATTCTCACTGATAAAACGTCCTAGCAATTTGGATGGGGAGTTTTGACCAGAAATTTGGGGACAAATGACATCCTATCTACTAGCTAGTTTTGTTTGACACATGCTATTTAATGAATGCGGACAAAGACGGCGAATGCTTGCTCGAGCCCCTTTTTAATAGAGTGTTTGTCTGAGCCAGATACCTGATAAGATCACGCGCGGGCATCCCGTATTACATCACAGCCCCATTAAGCGAGACTCTCAGAAGTAAAGAGTTCTTGATCTCATCGGCACGAGCTTTGAGCTCGTCCACATCCCAGTTAGCCCAAACAAACTTGCCTTTGAGGAATGAGGCCTCGGGAGAGGCAAGCCAGACAAGAAGCTGGCTGGGAAGTTTAGCTAAGATGAGTTCCAAGTTAGCAAGATACGGAGGACGTTAGTCTGGGTAGTTTGCAAATGGGGAGCCACTTACGATCATCCGTCTTGGGGAAATCAAACCTAGTGTTGAGATCCGTAGCTATAACACCAGGCTGGATCTGCACGACATGCCAGTCGGGATGCTCGACCTGGACAAAATCAAACATCTTCACGACCGCCGCCTTGACGGTGCAGTAGACCCAGAACCCCGGAACGGGCGCGATGTGCGCCATCCCGGACGAGACATTGAACACGCGAGCGTTGCTGGTCAGCGCGGGCGCAAAGGACTGAATAGTGTTGAAGGCGCCCAGCACATTGATGTCCAGCTCATGGCGAAATGTGGCCTCATCGAAGCCCTCCACGCTGCCGACCTCGGGGGAGCTGCCCGCATTGTGGACGAGAATGTCAACCTTGGCGCCGCCGGCCTTTGCGACCAGCCTTTCGACCGCCACGTCGAGGCTCTCGCGCTTGCTGACATCAGCGCTCTCGAAGATGACCTTGGTGTCGCCGGAGCTGGAATTTGCAGTAATCTCGGCGGCTGCAGCCTCGAGCTTCTCGATTCGTCTTCCGAGGATGGCAACGGTTTTCGCGCCCGCCTGCGCAAACGCGATAGCGATTTCCTTGCCGATGCCTGTTCCGCCGCCGGTGATGGCGACAAACTTGCCGGAGACGCTGAGTTTGGGCTGGGTGGGATCAATTGCCGCGTAGGGCTTGTTGTGGTAGGTTTTGGTGAAGGAGACGTAGTCAGCCATTGTTTCTTGGAGGAGGAGATCTGGTTCGAGCTTTCTGTGATACTGCAGTTGTTGGATGATTTGGATGGTGAGGTTTCGGCAACAAGACAGTTGCTCGAGGACTACTTATACCTGGATCTAATAGCATCTTTCTTTGTGGCAGACATGATTGTGAGAGGTTGAGGCGAGAGATAGTTTTCTCGAATCGGAGGCGGTTCTTTTCCGTGGAAGAAATCAGAGGGGTGTCTCAAGCATGTCGTGATCTGAATTGGTCAATAATTGTGAGGACGGACAATTGTTAGGCTCGGTCTTGTTTCAAATGGGTACGTATAGAATTAGTATAACTCTAACGAAGCCTCTTCCTCTAGGCGTTGGCTTACATCAGAAGTGAGAATGATAAGAATGATAAATCAGGGAGTCTCCGGGGTGTATCGCCTGATAGCGACTTGGTTGGAAATCGGGGATGCCTCGGCCGAGAGGTAGACCGTGGGAGGGTACCGGGTAGGTGGTAGAGGATAATTAGATAAGCAAGATGATTAAAGATGGAAGTTGGAGCTTTTGTCAGCAAGCTTCCACGGAGGCTCCTGGCGCTTTCCCCTTTTGGGTGAAAGCGGCTATCACCTCCATGGAGGCATCAAATATCAACCCCCCGTCGACTTCACGTCGAACCTCATTCCCCATCCATCTCCCCAAATACGGCACTGGTATTGCTTGGCCTAAAGTCTGTGGGTCTTGGAACAATCATGGAAGCAAACAATCTTCCCAGAAAGGTGAAAACGGCCAAACCTCTCCGCGCAAGCCCCAGTTCCTCAATTACTAAGCGACCAAACAGTCCTGCGATCTTTGCTACAATCGCAAGATCAAGTGCGACGGGCAGAAACCGCGCTGCTCAAACTGCATTGCTTATGATGTCGAATGCAAGCATACTGCCCCAAGCCGCAGGTCGAAACCCAAGTCACAACGCAATAGAAATGCCGCCGATGTGGACGAAATCAAACTGCTGAGATCTGAAGTACAACATCTGAGGACGCAGCTTGTATGTCAATCTTTCCTTGTATCTAAATTTGGTGCAATGCTGACACACTATAAATCCAGGATCAACATACACTGCAACAATCCAAAGAGCAGGCTGCCCCCCTGAACCCAAGACAGAACGTGGCGACTGGGGAGGCTGGAGTTGCCCCTGTCGAGTATGAGCCTACTGATGATTACGAGAGTACGACCCCCATGGGTTTACCTCCATTGGAGCAAGCTATGTCTCTTCTGGGCGTCTTTCTGACCAATTTCAACTCGGTTCTTCCCCTGTTCAATGACGATGCACTCTTGCGCTTATTCGGGGAGTGCTATGCAACTCTACCCCAACAGCGTGATCACGTAGAATGGGCGGCCATCAACGTTGTATTAGCGTTGGCTTGCCAGCATATGCCCGAGGATACAAATTACCCATGGGGAAGTGTCCGATCTCGGCGTTATTACATTGACAAATATCTCAATCAAGCACAGTCAGTTGTCTCGACCGTCATGTTGGGCCAGATTCGACTCCTCAACATCCAAGTCCTAGTAGGCATGATCATGGTCCTTCAGACGGCGCATGATGTTACTCCGGCTTTGATCCTGATATCAGCCACCATTCGTCTGGCGCACAAGATCAGCCTACACAATCGTGCCGGATCAGCGCATCTGGACCCAGTGGATAGGATACAGCATTCGCGCGTCTTCTGGCTAGCATACATCCTCGACAAGGACATAAGCCTGCGTGCTGGGCAACCTTCGCTTCAGCTCGATGATGACGTTGACCTAGACTTGCCTTCTGATATACCGCTGGATGACGACAAACAGGGCGACAGTGCTGGAATTATCGTGACAGCAAACGGGAACGCCAGGATGAATTACTTCCTGATGCGTGTGCATCTGGCCAATATCGAAGGTGGCGTGTACGACTTCCTCTACTCGACACGATCCATGAAGCGTAGCCCGGAAGAGAGATCGCTTGCAATGGAGAGCATCGCCACTGCTCTCGAGAAGTGGCAGGAGTCTATACCGCCGGAGTTCCTCGCCGATGTCGTCACCTCAAATACGATCAACAACCCTGCCATGGCTGGCTTCTTCTGCGTCCTGCACGCAGCTAGCCTGGCTTGCATAACCCACCTCAACCGGGCTCATGCGTGGGATAAGCAGTGGCTAAAGGGTCTTCGTGACCATGGAAGGGGCACCGAGACCTTGCAGCTCCCGCCGAAATGGGAGCAGCTTGTGGGCCAAGCGCGAGCGTACGCTCTGTTGTTTTCGGAGACGTGGTCGAGCGACGCATGGTTCAACTGGTAGGTGACTGGCTTCTCAATTCGATGAATGACACAGTACTGACGCCGAGAAGGATGACCTCGTGCTCCTATACATCATCCATGGTGCTTATGACAACCAACAACCTGTTCCATCCGCAACACGCGAACATACAGCAAGATGTTCATCTTGTTGACGCAGCGTTGATATGGCTCGACGGAGCGGTGAAACATATCCACCAAGAGGAGACGGAAAGGCTTCTGGCGTTGTGCAGTGAGGTTGTCCGTAAAGTACAGCGGAAGCGCGCAGAGGCTCTCTCGGAGGACTTTGGCAGGGGTCGGTTCGCGAATTTCCTTGAACATGCTTAACGGCGACGGCATACTCGGATTTGATCTTAAGCAGGAAGGGATCGGTATCTTGGTTTTCTTCTTCGACTTTCGCTTTGTGGAGGGCGCGACCGTCTAATTATCGTCCGTGGTTGTTGAGAGAAGGGAGAAAGCGTAACGTGTAAGGCGTTTTCTGGATAGATCTAGGTACATATGGTCATTTAGCTTAGACGTAGCATCTAGGGAGAAACGTGACTCGATAAACCCTGTAAACCAGCCAAGCACTCACCTTATGATATGAACCATAGCCCCTATGAATCGATGATGTAGCCAGCCAGGAAGATTCCGCTTCCGGAGAGTCAACAGTGTGGTAGGATATACGGCCGAGTGGAGAATTCGAGAGGAGAATAGAGATTCTGTGATGTCGTTGAGAAAAGCAAGATCTTGTTCGCTGGCAACGTTGGCTCGAGGGTACGAGTTGAGGGGTTCGCGGTTGTGTGGTAATAGCTGGGGCATGGCAAGTATGAGAGAGTGTAAACAATTTTGTGCTTAGACAAGTGATATATGCAATCTATTGCCAAGTAACATTAATGACGAAGAAGAAGAGGAAACCGGGTGCCTTAGTTCTGGGGCAAACTGTACCTTGACAGCCCAATGCCTGAGGCATACTGCTGGGCAGACACGCACGTGAGTCGCAACCGCGGCTGGAACGGGACTGGGCATAGGCGAGAGCACTTAGGGACCTCCTCCATGTACGACCACAATCTTGCCATTCCTCATGCCATGCCTTCTCTCACGGGTTTAACCACTCAAGAGTTAGCCTTGGCATCACCGGACCAGGCATATCACGTACTACAAAAAGATTCCCAACCTACGGAAACAGGGACTTCAACCTTTTGGGATCGAAGGTATCTACTTATGAGACTTGGAAGCATGCTTGGACGATCATCAGCTGAGACTAACGGCGTCTAGGAGGCGGTACCAATGCGAGGCTTAAGCAGCATCTCCCCTTCACAGGATGTTGATCCTTCTACGACTGTTCTCCTACTATCCTCGATGATCGATCCTAGTTAATCCCCGCGCCGTGCCCGTCGCCTTCCACATCCATGCATCTCACCGACCGATTTACTAAATACAAATTCTGTAAACCCTGTCGGGCGGAGAAAGCGCGATTCCTGTCGACAACGTGAATATCGGGCGTCTGGGACACTTCTTGGGCGCTGCCAACTTTTTCTACGCCCACTTGCGTTTGGCAGACGTATGACGGGCCGCAGCGTAGTTAGTATTGAATTATATTGTTTACAATGACCATTGCAATCAACAAGGGAGAGTGCCAAGACTACGGTGGCGGAGTAAATATTTCGGAGGACGTCCCCCTGACACTGCGGCGTGGCTGTGGCCGGCCGGGAGGTTTAGAATTAATGCTACCCACCTACTCCGCAAAACAGCCTCGGGAAGGCTTTCTCGGTGTGTGAGATAATTGAATCATTGGTGGAAGTCCTGAAGGCCAGGAAGACAGATCACTCTGAGGTCTTGGCTCGCGTACAGTCCGTTAGATTAGCAAGACATTCCCTTAACTGAAGGATAGTCCGGTACTCGTACTATCAACAGTCCCTTTAGGTAATTTACTAGCGTCAGCCGCCAGCTATTTGGCAACCTACCTTGTAGTGGCCTTAGCTGTGAGTTACAGCCCAATCCAGTTGGGCAGCATAAAGCAAACTGCCAAGAATGGTAGGTTACTCATCGCGGGCCGATGTTCTTTCCCCTTTAACCATTGCAGGGACCTGGAGGAGTGGTTATTCCTTCCCCCTATGCATCCCAATTCTGTATTGCCAAAGCTTGTTAGGGAAAGGCCCATGCAAGGCAGACTGGAAACAGTGAGGTTCAGGTCAAGCACAGCTGAGGAGCCGCCGTACAAAAAGGGTAACGCCGCCAGTGCAAGAAACGAACCACACCCAGACTTGACAACAACATCAACTCGCCCCGAATCCTGAAAATGGCTCGACAGACCTCACTTGTCTCCCTTTTCTCGCGATCAAGGCTCCCCCTTGTGCTGTTGTACATCTCGACAGCATACGCCGCTCCGCTTAAGCGCCCGACCTGGCTCACCCGCGACGTCGTTTCTCGCTCGACCAACGGGCTTTACGAGAGAGATGATGTTGGATCGGCAATTGGTGCTGGTGTGGCAATCGGTTCCATCTTCCTTCTTGGAATGATAAGTCTGGCAATCAGGATGGCCTGGCAGAAACGAGGGGAGTCGGCAAGGCAGCGATAGGAGAACATGCCCAAGCTGTTCCAGCTCGAGCCAGTACCACGAGGGATGTCGGAGCATATTCCCGAATCCTAGGACAAGTTGGTAAGTCTCCGGGCGGACTTTGCAGAGTGCATCGAATACTAATGCCGTTTTACCAAGCTGCATCACCAGCCGAATCCGTCGATCCCGTTTTGAAATCGCGATCATCTTCCTTGGAACCCGACTTAGCTTCCAACATTTCATAACAAACCCTCAATCATGTCTCGTCTATTTATCCTATCATCCCGAGACCTTAGAAAGCTAGCAAAATAGTCGGTTCAAATTGACATTCAACTCTTTAATTTCAAGTCGGTGCCTAAATCAAGTAACGGGCGTGATGTCACTCGAGTTGCAGGTTAAATAATCCACTGAATTTCTCCGATATGTCGAGACACTTGAAATTGTGCTTATTGTCCTCATTCCGCATTGCCTCCGTGAATGCCCCAGCAACCATGTGTTGCGTCTCCAAGTCAATTGTCAGTCGATCAGCATTATGTACCACTTGAGCCAAGCCCTCGGCTTCAACCCTGGACAAGGAGAACTTTACTTCATGCCTGGAGAGATCATCGAGGGTATTTATCTCGTAGTATCTAACGGGCGTGATATGAAGCTTGGGATTCTTCGGCGAGGAGCTTTGGTAGGGCGATTCGAGACGACTGCGCTGAATGCCGACCGTGTCGAATCGCCGATTCCGATCTTCAAGTCGTCAAGAAACGAACCGGAATTCTTTTGGTCGACCTCGTTGCGTAGATTCGAGCACTCGCCTCGGGGAGTATAGTCGCTCGTTTGCTGAAGCGCCAATCGCGGTGAATATGACGCGTCCTGTCCTGCGGTGCAGGCGGACTTGGAAGCTACTGGGCGACTTGGAAGTCTGGCTACGGTTGGTGATGCCAAGTCGCCTCGCAAGCCACCTGGATATATCAAGCGAGGAGAATAATTGCTACAGATCCTCTTACATTTTTCTTCAACAAAACGATGCTCACTTGTCTAACTGGGACGCTATCGTGACACGACCGCCAAGAAGCAAGAGGTTCGCGAGACTGGCTGAGAATTGTCACATCCACTCCACAAGATTATCAGCAAAATTGGCCTACAAATCGTAAAATTCTTAATTCATCAGAATACAAGTTCTATTTTAACTACTTAGAATTACCGTCTTCTCAATCTCAGCTGAACAAGTTCCATGGGAGGCGTCTCTATGCCTTGGCGAGGACCCACCCCGTCCGATGTAGCAGGAACGTCCAGCTTTGTCTCTTCCTTGTTCTCTCTTTCGTCTGCTCCTTTTTTTTTGTGTCTCTTCACCACCACATAACTCAAAGTCTACTCCCTTCGTACCAATTTTAGCAACTTGCATGAATTCTCAAGCACACATCTCCTATTCTGCAGCGCCTTGCTCAACAATCAAGTCGCAGTGACGCAAGACTGCACGGTCCCAATTCGAATTCGACCCTTTCCGACATAAGTCCAATTGTCGTGAATCCAGCGGTGGGCAGCTGCAATCCAGGTCAGTATTTGCGCCCGAATTTACCAGAACAAAGGCACCCCTTACCTGGTTGGCGTAAAATCCCGTGATGACAGTTCCCTCTTCAGGCTCAAGGTCCTTCTTCAAGTATCCCACCACGGTCCCACCATCGCCACAGAGTCGAGAGTTGCCCCAGTTCGTATGTATCTGACTTGGTAAGTATTGGTCCACACAAAAAACAGAAGAGAAGAGAAACTCACCTCGATGCCGCAGGGCTTGTTGATTTGTCCTTGGGCAAACGTGTCGCTATCGTACCACAACGAGATGGAGGAAATCCGCTCACCACGCGGGCCGTCGACTTCAATGGTCA
Organism: Clonostachys byssicola; assembly: GCA_902006505.2. Lineage (NCBI taxonomy): Eukaryota > Fungi > Ascomycota > Sordariomycetes > Hypocreales > Bionectriaceae > Clonostachys > Clonostachys byssicola. The sequence continues at coordinate 4,504 of CABFNO020001430.1, read as the reverse complement.
GGATGTTGGGGATTTCCGGGTCTAGATCAATGTCGTAGGGGTGTCGTCCCAACTTTTCCGGCGCTCGACCGTCGCAATACGCGAATTCAATTCCCCAGACACCGTCCACAATGGTAATGTCAATGCTCTTCAGTGACTCGAGGTACTCGCCTCTAGCACCCCCAAAGCGTACCCAGAACAGCGGAAAATATCCTGTGGAGTAAAATGCTAGGTTCGGGAGAATTTCCTCATTCAAGCAGACTGGAAATCGCGGGATCTCGGGGTACCAAATGCCGGACTCCTTCAGCGACGTACCCGGCTCGGGGACTTGTAGTTTTGCCACACCTAGGCTGACGATCTTCAAACCCTGAGAAACAAATAGTGTTAGTTGGCGTGACAATGGTTTGCGTTCCTACAACAAGTTTTACTCACATCAAAGGAGGCTTTGATCCCACAGATGCGGCCGGGGCCCACTGCCCTCATACTCTCCGGGTTTTCGTCTCCAGAGTTGCCTTGATACCAGCATGATTTGAAGCCTTCCACGAACTGTATTTGGATGCTCGAGATCCCTCGTGATCCCACGGTAACGTTGAAGCCCGTCACACTTTTCTCCGGGTCTAGTATGTGGATTCGGCGAATGGGCGACCTGTAGCCCAGCAAGAACTGGCCATCATCTGGATTCCTGTGGAAAACCTCGATGCCGCATAGGAACATTGGTGGAGGTGCGTATGCGGCTCCTCCAAGACTGACAAAATAGAATGCAATATGCGAAGCTTGAGATGGGTAATCCATCGACGCAGTGTACATTTCGCGACACCCGGAACCGAAGTCAATGATCTCGGAGGGGACAGCTTGGTTGTTGTTCGCGGTTACAGCTTCCGCTCTAGTTGGAACCAGCTGACCTGAGATCTCTTCCCAGATATAACGCTCAGGAGATGTGATCGAGCGAGGAGGTTGAGTCATCGGCATCTGTTCAAGACGGAGGATATCAACGAGGTTGTGGATGGTTCCCATGATTCGTTCTAGGTTTTCGAGTCCGAATGACAGACGGGTATAATTGGTCTTCTTAAAGAGCGATCGCTAATCGCGCTGATAGGGACCAAGTGCCGTCTGGGCCCAAGACCTTTCGGCGCCGGCTCTGAACCGCGAAAGCCAGAATGACTGCATGTTAAAGATGGGCCAGAAAGATCTAGAGATCAGTCTGAATCTGAGGACGTCGGAAGTGTCCATTTCTTCAGCAACCTTCAACAAGATTTCCAGCGGAAGTTTCAGAAATGGGTCCTGTGTCTGTCGGCTCGGTCCATCCAGAGTTGTTGGAGGAGGGTGCTCTGTTGCTTCGCCCGTGAGATTGAAGTATTGGTATGGGTCATGAACTTCCAGGTAAGTTTCATTTCGGAGGACCATCCCGCGCGGCTCCCAGGGGAATGAATAAGTCAAGTCAAGTTGTTGGTGAAGACCGCCGTAAGTATGGTCCCAGTCCATCACATCCCAAGCAATTGGGATTGACAAGCACACATCAAACAGTCGCTGAAGGGGAACTTCGTTTGGAGCAAACGTTTCTTCCAAAAGCGACCAACAGGATTCATGGAAGATGAAGCCATATCGACCGTTGACAGAACGTTGTGTCATGGCGCCAAACCTAACGCTGTCGTTTTGAGGGTCATACTCTGGGTCTTCCCATCTGGCATGAATGTCCCTGGGTGCTGTATATTCCGGTCGTTGGTTTTCATCGTTACGACTGACTCCGGTCAGGTGAATTCCTTCCCGGTCTTGATAGACTAAAGAAAATTTTTGTCAGTTTCGAAGCTTCTTCGTGAGATGGAGGAGCCGCATGATTTTCATACTTCCTCGAAATCTATTCAGCCATGGCTGAGCATCGGGATAACCTTGAGGAACTGTGTCCTCCTCGTACACGAACGTGCCGCAGATGATGCAGGCGAAGATGGTGTCCGGCATCTCGTCTGCTGGTTCGAGTGTGGTTGTTGATGCAAAAGTTGTTGATGCAAAAGAAGAAAAAATGATGAGAAAGGAGGAGCGGGAAGCTACATACTTGGGAGGGAGTCAACAGTCTCCTCCTGAAACGGCTGTTGCCCCACCTTGGCGAACGCGTTCACCACAACCGTTGCCGTGTCAGTGCCTCACGAGTGACTGGCTACCTAGGTGAGCCGTATTTCACAGGTGTTTGCCCAGGTGAGCTGAGAACTCTCACTTTGAACAGCCCGGGAGCGACGCCACACGAGTTAAGGAGAAAGTAAACAAATCTTCAACGTGATTCACAACCCTTTGGAACTGCTGACGCCTTCACAAGCCTCTTCATTTTACTAACCTCAGCTTCAACAAACTCGGTATGATATAACTTAATAGCAAAGGTGATGCCCGATGCATTGTGATCCCCCTTTTTCCTTTCACGTTTACCTACACGTTTTGTTTCCATTCTTCCTATGCCCATTTACCCTTGTTTGCCTTCGCAAATTCCTTCCAGCTAGTCGGCTTGCGGTCGAGAAGAGCCAAGCTGCTGGAAAGGTCTGCACCCGCATAGTATCCCGGGTCTTGGAGCAGAAGCATGTTCTCAAGCATTTCCTGCGCTATAGGTGCAGGAAGAAAAGACTTGTAGACGTCGTTCGACACCTGCTTATACGTAGCCTTCTTCCCGGTGGCCGTAGTGAAGTCGGCCACAACTTGATTCGGGGTCAAGTATTCAGTGGCGGCCAAGATCCTTTTTCCAGAGGGGGCAGAATCTTTGATCGCAGCCTTGGCGAAAAGTCCTACAGAGAATTGTTAACGTTGCTCTCGGCAGATGTTTCTTTAGAACCGCACATACCGGTGTCACTGGCAGCGTCGAAAACTGGAACCCGAGCTTTCTCCCCGTCGACTGGCATAGCATGCGTGTAGCTCCCATCTTCGCCCTTTTTGAACTGGGTGATGTAGTTGGACATGTAGAATCCAGGCTGGATGAAGGTGGCTGGGATGCCGATGCCACGAATATACTGCTCAATGGCAGCCTTGGAATCAAAGTGGTGGACATGTGGGAGAGCCCCCTTGCTGGCCTCGGTGACGTTGATGAGAGAGGAAAAGATGAGATGCTGGACGGCAGCGGCCTTGCTGGCGTCGGCCACAGCTTTGCCCTGGGAGATTTCAAGCTCGGCGGAGCTCTTCTCCCAATAGTTGGTGACGAAGAAGACGGTGTGCGCCCCTTCAACAGCGGGCTTGGCAGTCTCGATTGAATTCATATCAGCCTAGTTAATGAGATTAGTACTATACATCGGAGAATTAAATACGGCCTTAGGAGCAGCCACTAACAGACACCATTTGGACTCCTTTATCAGCCAGTGCTTTGGCAGCGGGTTTGTTGACATCTCGAGTGACGCCGCGGATGGTGTATTCTTTGGAGAGAGCAGGGTCGGCTAGAACTGCGTCAATGACCGAGCCACCTTGTGTACCGGTGGCGCCGAAAATAGTGAGGATCTTGGACATGATGTTTTTTCGTCTTCGTCGACTAGAACTGGGACGTGATGGTTGCTGGTCGGGAGGTTTGGTGAGAGGGAAACTCAATTGCCGGCGAGGATGCGAAGTATGCATGGCTGAGGCCGCTTTATACCCAAACGTGAAGCTTTCTTCAATCCCCAGTTATTAGCCACGGCGCGATAAGGTTTACCGGTATGCCGTTCTCGGTGGCCGTCGATCAGGTCGATGATGACATTTGAGTTCAGTCCCATGTTCACTTACTGCCGAAGTCCCATTAATCATTAGCGGTACATTCGGACAACGAGCTTCCCCGCCCAGGCCGTGATGACGGTGAACAGCGTAATCATGCAAATTGTAATCAGGAGTAGCACAAATTCCCCTTTCTGTCAAGGATCAGAGGCTGTATCGTATGTCCTGCCGTTACCTACTTTCTCGAATTCTTGTAAATTCTTGGAGAAAATAAAAATGATCTTGCATCACATCTCGAGAAGGTGTCGCTTTCATCTCATCCGTTCAGCAGACGGAGCTCGGCGATCCACTTCTCCGGCGGCAGGAGCGATGTCCCCACAGTGCAGCGAGTAAGATCCAGTTACAGAGGGTCAGCTACTGCTGTAGGGTAACTCACTCAAATTACAGGGTTTTTACAGAGGAGTATAAAGCTAGGACTAAGATAGAGTATAGAAACTATAGGATAGGAACTTTATAGATATTTAAAATATCTATTAAGCTTTATTAATAAGTTTATTAGATTTTATACTATTTATACTAATAATACTTACTTAATTAACTATATATAATAAATATATAACTATAGATTTATTTTTAATTCCTATTACTCTTAACTATAAGCTTTTAAACTTCTTATTATATACTTATAGGTTAATTTCTTATATAGAGTAGATATATTATAAATATAGGGTTAAGTAATTAGATCTTTACTATAATTTTAGTACTATTATATAATATACCCTCTAGATTATTAGAAGTTTAGTAGATCTTAGTTAGATATTTAATTTAATAACTAAATAGAGTTTTAATAATCTTAATATATACTTATAGA